>JBAIZL010000002.1:263058154-263123154 GCA_036971475.1 Prosapia bicincta
ATTTAAATAAATAGTTGTATCTGGCTCGCAAATCAACCTCATTTATGTAAACAATCATCTCTGGGAGTTTAAACATGATTAATAACTAGTCTTTAGCTTTTGGATTATGTGGCAGAAATGGAAACGATAAGAGTTAAAAGAAATTTTTACATACTTTCAAACTGCAGTAATGGAAGCAAAGACAGGACTATATGGGATGGCTTATTATATCTCTAGAAAAGGATCAAGTCGCTCATAGCAACCAAAGTGGAGATATGCTATACATTCGTCTTCAGGGTTTTTTTTTATATAATTTAGTGTGTTATTTTTTTCACTTACAAGTGTTAATTTATTTTTTAAATTCCTTCCATTAGCGCACACTCTCCTAATATATATATATATATATATATATATATATATATATATATATATATATATTGCACAAATTTTGCAAACGTTAGTAAAATACGTTTTTATTCATCCAATTAAGTTCAAATACAGTTTTTAAAGCTCTAATGGATGAAAATTGATGTTAATTCAGTTTTTTTCAAATATTTATTAAACAATTAAAATATAAAGATTTGCGGGGTTTATTTGCGTATTCGAACTGGAAGACTTCATGTTTGAAATCCATGACTTTGGAACTGAGGCGAATCTCCCATAGCTAAAAATATATTTCTCAGAGATGTTTATAAATTTTCTTTTGCAACCTTAAATTATTGACATAGTTACTACACAATATCATAAGTAATTCTCTAGAGTTAAAAATGAAGGAAAAGAATAAAGTAAACAAACAAATTGGATTAACGGTATCGAACCTTGCTTCACAAACAATGTGAAAGGAAAGCGAAAATACAACGAAATGGAAGCGATGAAAAACAATAAAGCGTATTAATAGTAGCAAACAGAAAAATAGTGCAACACCATACACAGAAAAGAAAATGGGAAATTGCAAAGAAATTCCCTATCTATATTACCACTTAATATTGCTATTCTGACATGTATACATACATATTTATTTGTATTTATTATTGAAAAAATTATAAAATAAAAAAAAGAAAAATAATTTTTTTCTTTGTTGATTTAAGTAGGAATTGACTTTAGAAAAATCAAAATTTCTATATTACTTGTTAAAAATAGATTTAGGTCTGTATCTTAACAAAGTACAGTTCAAATTTTAAAATCTTATGGCCAAAATATCGAGTAGGGGATAGAGTGCTCATGACAACCTGCATTTTACTCCACTTTGCCTCTATAATGTTGAAATTATAGGTTATTCAATTATAGGTATTTTCAATGGTAAATGGGCTGTTATTTGTTCAAGATTTAATTTATTCTAATTTATTGTGTATTTATTATTTAATTTATTGCTTAAATTGTACTCAGATCAAGTGACAAAATCCTTTTGCAGCAATATCTCTTGTTACCAACATTTTGCCAATTCCTTTTCGTGCTCTAATAAAATAATTGCAGTAGTAAAACTCTTCCTTTTGCTCAACATCTTCTACTGTTTGAATTACATGTTCAGACATTTATGGAGAATAATAAATAATTTTAATCACCAGTAGGTGATGTTCTAGTCAGAATGACAACATAAATTCAGATACACATCTGTCTTACTTAATTTATTTTAAAGTTATGTTGTTGGATTGTTTTTTTGTACTTTCTTGATCTGTTGTGGATGGAAAAAATGTTATGTATGTAGCCTATAATACAGCAGCATGCGACACACGTAAGATGTAAATTTTATTCAATGTTGCACAGAGTTCTCAGTCTGCTACAACTCGTAGTTCATAAAATTAGAATATTAATACAGACGTTTTACAATTATTGTTTTATTTCGCACTAGATCAGTGCTGTGAGTCACGGTGTGTGTATTATCGTGGGTCTGTGGAGTTTTGGTTTACTTTAATGCGATGTTCATACAGGTGTTGTTAATTAAATCTCATATGGTTTGATTGTGCGTGTGTTATCGATTTGAATGTGTTTTCGTTGGTCTTTGTGAAGTTTGTTTATTTCGAGGTTTTCTGTTAAGTTTGATTTGTTGCCTTTCTTAATTTTTTTAATTTATGTCATTTTAGGTGTATGAGTATAGGGTTTTCTATTATTGTGTAGTGAAATTTGATTTGTGTTGTTTTTTACGCCTCTTATGTGTTCCTTGTATAGTGTGGTGAATTTTATTCCAGTTTGTACAATAATACAACACACTTGAGGAACAGTCCCCTTATTCGTAGCATTGAACAATACACCGATCTAGTGGGAAACGCGTATGCTGGAATTAGTGGTGTTTTGCCAAGTAATATAAAAAAACCAATCTTTAAAAAACCTCAAGACGTACAACACAAAAACTCCAAGTTTTCATAATGTTGTTTGGAGACGGGATATCATGACTTATGTAGATAGAACCGCCTCGATTAAATAACCTCTTTTCAACTCCAAAACAAATAAATAAGATGAAAATCACCACAGCAACCGATCGGGCTATGGATACGCTGTTAAGTAGAAGCCGGGAACGCGGCGTCACGTACGTGCGTGCTCGTTGTACTCTAACGTAAGAACTGGTGTATTCTCGGTTTAAACGCCCTTGCGTTCCTCAAGGTCAAACTCATCGCCACGGCTTGTGCAATTGTTCATCTTCTTGTTGGTTGTGACGATAATTAACCCATGACAGTCTTGGGCGTAAACCTAATAGAAGTAACTTTAAAACAAGTAATATAAACACAAATTTTTTTAAAGTTAATTCATTTTAAAGTTATTTTAGATACTTTTTTATTAAATAATTACAAATAATATACATAACCTATACGGTAAAATAGATGTTGTACCCCATAGCCTATTACATAAAATCAGCCGTTTTATTAAATGATGTGTTATAACTTATTTTATTCCAAATGAGACACAATAACTATATTCCATGTTTTGCCTCTTTGTAAAAAAGTTTTCTCGTATATAAAACTAAAATAAACTTTTAAAACTTAATCAATAAATTATTATTTGAAAAAATAACTATCAACATCAATTACCACCCATTACAATGCTAAAAAAATGTATTTGAACCTGAGTTAATGGATAAAAAACATTTTACTGGCTGAACATTTGAAAAAGAATAAGGACTATAAGAAGAGTGTAAACTAATAGAAGGAATTGAAAAATAACAGAGGCTTGTTTATTTTTAGGTCTGTTTAGCTTCATTCAGTTAATTTCTTGTTGGCTAAATTATTAGTAGTCTACTAGCTTAATAAATATTTATGTTAATTAAAAAATTAATTTAAATTATCTACTGTAATAATTCCTTGCTTAGCAACAGGGTGCAGCAAGGGCTCTTATAGTGCAGTATAAATGTTTGGCTTGAAAAACAATTAAGGTGGTTAATTTATCAACGTTCTTACTATTTTTTAATGTAGAATGGTAATTATATTTAAATAATTATCTTGGAATAAAAATTGTTTTTAGTGTCTGTTTCACCCTCCTACGAGACATAACGTGACCGAGTAGCCAACTCTCTTCACCCCTGTAGAAAGCAAGCTGTTTGGGTACGCGGCCCTACCTGCGTGATGCGATAATTGGAGCACTATTTTCAAGGAGAGCATTGTGTCCTTTCTTTGGCCCTATATAATTCCATTTAGTCATTCTTATAATCTTAGAAATAGGTGTAACGGGTAGAGAGTTCATTATTTACTCCCATAGAGAGTGGATTTACTTCAGGTAGGCAACGCAGAAGGGCAACAGTTGGTCCCTTAATTATAAGTATCAGGGGAGCATTCAGTCCTTTCTTTAGTCCCACTTGGTTCCATCTCTCTTTTCTTATTAGTAGGTGTAACGGGTAGAGAGTACATTATTTACTCCCATAGAGAGTGGATTTACTTCAGGTAGGCAACGCAGAAGGGCAACAGTTGGTCCCTTAATTATAAGTATCAGGGGAGCATTCAGTCCTTTCTTTAGTCCCACTTGGTTCCATCTCTCTTTTCTTATTAGTAGGTGTAACGGGTAGAGAGTACATTATTTACTCCCATAGGGAGTGGATTTACTTCAGGTAGGCAACGCAGAAGGGCAACAGTTGGTCCCTTAATTATAAGTATCAGGGGAGCATTCAGTCCTTTCTTTAGTCCCACTTGGTTCCATCTCTCTTTTCTTATTAGTAGGTGTAACGGGTAGAGAGTACATTATTTACTCCCATAGAGAGTGGATTTACTTCAGGTAGCCAACGCAGAAGGGCAACAGTTGGTCCCTTAATTATAAGTATCAGGGGAGCATTCAGTCCTTTCTTTAGTCCCACTTGGTTCCATCTCTCTTTTCTTATTAGTAGGTGTAACGGGTAGAGAGTTCATTATTTACTCCCATAGGGAGTGGATTTACTTCAGGTAGGCAACGCAGAAGGGCAACAGTTGGTCCCTTAATTATAAGTATCAGGGGAGCATTCAGTCCTTTCTTTAGTCCCACTTGGTTCCATCTCTCTTTTCTTATAAGTAGACGTAACGGGTAGAGAGTTCATTATTTACTCCAATAGAGAGTGGATTTACTTCAGGTAGGTAACGTTGCGCACATGTTGCCATGATCATGATCCGTATACACTGTACGAATATGTAATGCGTATTACACAGATGTTACGACCCGTGTGTTAATTTTGTTATTACTTATTACAGAGTATTTATATGTTTAATGCTGTAACAGGTAGATGAGATTGATAGGTATAACCACTTTAGAAGCCCCATAGAAACTGTCTGCCTCAGGTACGCGGCCTGACATCATGTTACTATAATCTCTCTATATGTTCCAGAACTTAGTCCTCCTATACTCCAAATCCCTTCTTATATTTCTGAGGTGATACCGCACATACTAGCCGATCACATTTATATACATCAAAAGAGATTCGTTCTCTTATTTACATAGCAATTTTATTTTAAAAAAGGCATCCACGAGTAATTCATGGGACATGTACATTTTTTATTTTTATAATCGAAAGTGCACTTAAAGCTTCTATCTGTACTTGGTTCAAAGTTGTTAATCTGTTTGTGTTGCTAAAGTTAATTTCTTACCGATATCGATAGTTAATTAAACTAACGCGTACAACCTGGAGCGTGCGTAATTTAAGAACTGAGTAAAAACCGGTCAGCAAGTTAAAGTCCGTGTAAGATTGTTACAAACAAATGTCGCACGAGACAAGTTAATAAAATCGGAATTACGTCGAGCCGCCCCCTTCCCCGCCGCGCCGCTCGGTTTAATAGCCGTGTGCCAATTGACGGCGAGTCAATAAAGTCCTGCCCGGCCCCGAGGCGTCTCTTGGCAAAGGCAGAGACTCTGTGCTTCCATTCATCAAGACTTTGGCAAATTTACCAGTCGCGTGTTACGGCTTACGGAAACGCAGGTATGAAATCGGCCGTATCCACGCAAGCGATGATTCTCCACCTGCCCGAGTCAGGAACCTTTCGTGTTTCTCTGTATAGCATTCTGATCATATAAATCCTATGTACAACTAAGGCTGCGGACATATAGAAAGCAACTGATGATCGCAACGCAACGTAAACTTGAGTTGCTATTAGAAAAGTTGCTAGTCGGTTTACACGATTGTTCATATAAAGTTGCTAGTTTAGTTGTCAGTTATGTCGTCGTCAGAAGAAGATTGTCAATATTTTAAGAAAGAAACTACAAAATCGTTACAAAAAACAACAGCTCGTGCGAGACAAAGTCAACATATTGGTGTGCTAAATTCACGAAATTACCCAGACCAATTTCTTAATTATTATTGTAAGAGCATTGGCAGTTACAAATACCTTTTAGTCGTAAAGTAATGTATTTTAGAACATCAAGAAAAAAACAAATAATTGGTGAGAAAGATGGAGAAATCAATTTCAGCTAGAGAAAGATTAACAATAACAATTAGCTAAGGTTAATTGCTCAATTATGTATTTATTTTTATGTATAGTTGCAAAACTTAAAATAACGTTACAATACATTGAAATAAAAATTTCAGTTTTTAAACAAATGAAATTTTATAGTTCAAGTGCCGATTTTATATATATGAACAAATTGTTGGTAATCATTCATATCGTTTTCAAGTTGTGAGTTACCATCATGACCAGAATTAGCAATATTTTGTTTTGCTGACATACTATAGCAGTATAATAAAACACTATTCAAAGAAACAGAAACACAAAAAATACAAATAACAATTATTATCATTTAAATACGGCATCACTCTTGAGAAACGCATACACAACACAACAAATACTGCTGGCAACTGAGAAACTGAGCAACGAGTTTACAGCATGCCGTAACTGGAGCAACCCTAGTTTCTGTCACTTGTTAGTCGCGTTGCTATCACTTCTCTATGAATATGTGCATGCAACTCCGTATGCTGCGAAAAAGCAACTCAGGTTTGCGTCGGGTTGCCGTCACCAGTTGCCTTCTGTATGTCCGCAGCCTGCCTACAGTGAAATAATGTCTAAGTTTAGCTTAAATAGAATCTATGATTCTAACGTCTTCTGGATAACGATAGTTTCTTATGAAGGTAAAAATTACAAGTCACACTTACATAATGTTTTACTGTTCCAACAATAATTCTATATTGCCTTGAAATGTTACCAGCCTTTCAATTCATTGCCGATCATGATCGAAACTTTCGGAAAATATTAAAAATAATGAGAGGTATATTTGTATTAGGAATGGTCGATCCAGTTACTTTGACTGATCGATCGGTGATTTTAGTTACAGCGCCAGGCTTGGATCAGTGACTTTTACCGGTGACGGGATACTGAGTCAGCTCTGTATGTGCCAATAACATGCAGGCATACCACACTGGTGATGAAAGACAGTGCCGGTGACATTATTATTAAGAAGTTACTGCAACACATACACTGGGGTAATAAATTATATGACCTTATATGGAACTACAAAATAACAGTTTATTTACAACATAGGGTTTAGTTACAAAATACGGTATTTGCAGTATTGGATGTTTCTATTAAGAAAATTGATTTTTCTGACCTTATCAAGACTTAACTGAGATCTTCTGTCATTTAAAATGTAACCACCCTTAGAGAATAGTCGCCCGCAAGGTACGGATGTGGCCAGTTCACAAAAAATACTTGTTTCATTAGTTTGTATAAATTAGGATAAGTTATAGGAGTTCATTGCCCACCATTTCAGTGGATCTTTAATTCTATCTAGAGTAGGTTACTCTAAGTAGCCACTCATTTCAACATGGCCCCTGGATGTAGGGTTGACTTTCGGAGCGGTGAACAATATTTTGTATACAGTTAAGATTTCGAAAATCTTCGAGACAATTCGTTTACTTGCGGAATTCTAGGTGGGAAAACGTTTGAAATTTACGTCACTTTTTTTAGTTCTAATTCCGCCTTTCAGAAGGTGTAAAATAATTGTAAATTGGTATTAGTTATTATGTGTTTATGAAAATTATGTGTAGGAATTTGTTCTTTTTTTCAAACCCTTCTATTAGTTTATACTCTCCTTATATATACTTGTTCAAAATTTCAATCGTTAATAAAATACGTTTTATTCATCCACTCAAGTTGTACTGAACGACACTTGATATTAGTACAGTTTTTCAAATATTTATTCATTCATTGAATTTAATTAATTAATTTTACGTTTTCATGGGACAAAAACTAATTGCCAAAAGAGTTAATTTGTAATATAGGTATTTAATTCCAGTTAGCTTAAAATAAGTGATAACATGATTTTATAAAACAGCTGATTTCATGTTATAGGTTATGGGGTAGAACAGCTGTTTTAACGCCTATTCATATTGACTGTGATTATTTAGCAAAAAGAAAGTTTTGTTGACGTAAGTAGGAATTAAAAACAAAAAATATACGGAACAAACAATTAAAAAACTTTACTTTCTTACGCGTTTCAATTACCTATCTCATCATCATCAGTGATGCTACCACACTTTAATTATAATTGTTAGTTGTGTATTTTGTTTATAACCTTAACTCACAAGCAAGCTCCGACATTGTTTATAAGTAGGAATTGACTTTTTTTGTGTCGTTTACATTGTGCTGTATGTATTCATCGTACTATATTACGTAGCCTCTTAATGGCTATGGGAAATCCCAAGTCTATTAGTTTTCAATTCCGATTATGTTGTACTGAACGACACTTGATATTAGTACAGTTTTTCAAATATTTATTCATTCATTGAATTTAATTAATTAATTTTACGTTTTCATGCGAGAAAAACTAATTGCCAAAATAGTCAATTTGTAATATAGGTATTTAATTCCATTTAGCTTGAAATAAGTGATAACATGATTTTATAAAACAGCTGATTTCATGTTATAGGTTATGGGGTAGAACAGCTGTTTTAACGCCTATTCATATTGATTGTGATTATTTAGCAAAAAGAAAGTTTTGTTGACGTAAGTAGGAATTAAAAACAAAAAATATACACAACAAACAATTAAAAAACTTTACTTTCTTACGCGTTTCAATTACCTATCTCATCATCATCAGTGATGCTACCACACTTTAATTATAATTGTTAGTTGTGTATTTTGTTTATAACCTTAACTCACAAGCAAGCTCCGACATTGTTTATAAGTAGGAATTGACTTTTTTTGTGTCGTTTACATTGTGCTGTATGTATTCATCGTACTATATTACGTAGCCTCTTAATGGCTATGGGAAATCCCAAGTCTATTAGTGTTTCAATTCCGATTATGTTGTTCTGTTATACAAAGTAGGAATTAATTTTCAGGAAAAAGGTTATGTAAACAATTATTTTGTAGTTTCTTAAGATTTTGTTATATAATAATATAAAATATTGTAAAAGCGATATGAGAATTTTTCCTTGTAACACTTGTATAAATGATACGTAATATTAGATTGAGATGTAGATATTTTTCTTTGTAAAGATTATTTTTACAACTGTCAAATCTGATGGTAAATAAATCAATACTTTGGTTGAATAATGTGATTCTCTTGTAGGAAAAGACTTAATGTAGCTCGTCTCCCTTCAGCATACTCCCTTCAGACACGCTCAATTTGTCTACACATTATTACGAGAAAATAAACTATACACAACGTGTTTTATTTACGTAGGTAACATAAACATCAGTAAGCAAACTGGTCAGATGGAGTACAGTGTTGCCAAGTGGTTCAGAGAGTTACTGACTCGCCCCTTTCTGCAGCATATGACAAAAATGTTCATACGATAAACAGGTGTTAAAGAGTGCAACCCAGATCATTTAAAGATGCGTTTACCTTCCACGTATTTGGATCTGCTTTCACCGAAATACTACAAAAATGTGACTCAAGTACTTTTCTGAAGTACACAATTTATATGTATTTAGGTAATTTATGTGCAAAATTAAGAGGCTTGTTTGAGCCAGGTTATATTTATTAAAGATCAGTCAGGACGCATGAGCATGTTAGACGGAGGCAACTCGCCAGAGGATGGGTGCCATGAGGACGGGTTTTGAGGGCACAAACCCGGAGGCCGATGAGAAGGTCTGATGGCTCACGTACTTGCAGCGTCGCTGGCTGCAAGGAATATATAAACAGGGCTTTTGGTATAAGGAATTAGATCCTGAAATGGTAGAACATTAATGTGTAAGATGGAGAGAAAGGCCTTATTACTGTTTGAGCAGCGTTTATTTGATACTTGCTGAGTTCTGTTCGACTCTTTTGGCACTTTAAATACTGATGCTATCTGACACCCTAATTTAATAACACATAGATTTTTCCGAATGTATAAAAAATTCTTTTGAAAATGATGTAAACATAACCTCTAAACAATTAATTTTGTTAGTGAATAGGAAAACAGCTGTTGTCATTAATCGACATGTTTTGCATTCGGAAATGTTCGGACAAAATTCGTTGGTATCCGGATCGTTTCAAACTTTAGTGTGAATTTCTAAATGACGTCAGTTTTACAAATTCACTATGATGACGTTGTTACTCTTCAAACATTCTTGTGAATACAAACAAGGACTTTTGAAGGTTTAAACTTATGAATTAAAAAAATTGCTATAGCAATTTTATAAATAATACCTTAGGTCGTTGATACAAAGGTAGCATATTAATCAATGGTATATTTAGTCTGCCTGTACTAATTTCATTTTAAATCTAATTTATTAGTCTACTTTTACCAAAGTTTAAAGTAACTAGTTTGTTTTAAAAAAATTACAGTAAATAATTATAAAATAATATAATTATAAATTGGTAAGTATCATGCATTTCGACTTAATGCTAACGTTCAGTACAGAATGCATCATGACTATGAGTAAATAAAATATTTTCTGTTTGAAATCATACATCATCGCGTAACTTAATCAAGTATATGATATCTCTGAATATAAAGAGAAATCAATTTAAATATGAAACATAAGATTGAAACATAACCTCCAAATAGCGTTTAAGTGGAGATAAAAAGCTTGAAGTATTAACTCCTTTGTTTCACGTTTTGAGATGTTTGGAACAATTCGATCAGCATACGAAAATCTGTTTTTGTGTGACGTCACAGTTTTGTGTCGTCAGAATTCATTGATATCTGAATTGTTACATATTCTTATAAAAACGCTTAAATGATGAAGTAAAATGTTTGTGATTGACCCTCATGAACATGTTATTAATAAGCCGTAACTAATGTAATTACACTTTAAAAAAACTAACCCTTTTACGTTTTGTACCATTTTACCATTTTACGTTGAAACATTTCGTGAACAGGTTAAACTATAGAAGAACCGTATCCGTGTACACAATCTGTGGTGGAGATCGGGAAAATCATAGGACAAACTGAAGTGTGCTTTGCTTGCAGCAAGATTTTGAAAAAACAAAGAATAAATCAACAAACAGGCGACCACAAACTTTTAAACTTGGCGACAAGTAATTAACTTAGTTTGTAATTTTATTATTCTTCCCTTGCGACTTGGTGATTATTTTCCACTTAACAAGTCCCGACCGGGTTCAGTGCGCAGAGGTTTATACGGGTAATGAAGCGATCAATTGCTTTTTTGCTTCTTGTAGATTTTTTAACACGAATATGCAGACTAGCTGCACTTGATGAAGTCGAACTGCTCAACCTTTCTCGAGTATGCTAGCTCATTAACACGTAGACACCTTCATATGTCTCTCATAGAGAGTAGGTTTACATGAGATATACGACCCTGCACACGCAAATATTATTTATTTCTATGTTCGTTCTTAATAATATATATATATATATATATATATATATATATATATATATATATATATATATATATATATATATATATATATACATGTGTGTGTGTGTATGTATGTGTTAGTGTGTGTGTGTGTGTATGTGTATGTGTATGTGTATGTGTATGTGTATGTGTGTTTGTTTGCTTGTGTGTGTGTTAGAGAGCGTGTGCGTGTGTGTGTGTGTGTGTGTGTGTGTGTGTGTGTGTGTGTGTGTGTGTGTGTGTGTGTGTGTGTGTGTGTGTGTGTGTATGTGTGTGTGTGTGTGTGTGTGTGTGTGTGTGTGTGTGTGTGTGTGTGTGTGTGTGTGTGTGTGTGTGTGTGTGTGTGTGTGTGTGTGTGTGTGTGTGTGTGTGTTAGAGAGCGTGTGCGTGTGTATGTGTGTGTGTGTGTTAAATAAAACATTAACATGTTACACTTGAAATACATTAAGTCTTCATTTATTATATAAGTCAATATATAATCACATCCCTGAATAATTTACAAGCCGTTGATTTTGGTTCCCTATATTTACGTGGTATTTGTAACTTTACCAGTGTGGTCTAGTGGGTAGTGCACATTACTACTAACCAAAGGTTACTCTTTCTGCCCCAAAGAATTTCTAGGTGTTTCACATCACCCAGGTCCGCTCAACCTAAATTATTATTTAGAATATAACCTCAAATAGTAGTGTGTGGTTGCTAGTAACATAATTCTGAATTTCGATGGCACTCTTTACTTTCTAAATCATTTTTATGGTACAACACAGATAGTCATTGTTAATATATATTTATAATTTTTTACAGTAATAGTGTTTTGAAATTAATGACAATCAGTGGGACTTTAGGCAGAAGTGAATATTTCATTTCAATAATAAAATTAGTAAAGGTTTTCATAGAATTTAGTTAATTTAGTTAATAAAACAAATATGTAGTATATACAAAACTTTCATTAGGTGTTTCAAAAGTTTGTGAAAAATTCATTTAACAAATTTAATTTAAATTAGTTCTTAAAAATTGTCTCTGGCGTCTAATGAAGATTAAATTCAAAAATATATAGCTCGCTGTCGTTAAATTGAATTAATTGTAGTAACATTTATTTAAATATGAATTGATAAATTTATCAACCTATAACAAAAATATAATTACATTTTAATGTATTAAAATAAATTAACTAACATAACCTATCTTACATCTATCTTACAACATAACCCATAACATAAAATCAGGTGTTAGACGTTAAAATTAGACGTTATCACTTAATTTAAGTTCAAGTATGAACTCGTCCCGTGACCCGTCTCGTAATGAATCGAGATCTGAAATTAAAAGTAACGTCGCCAAATTGAGTTTGCATTATTCACGAATAAAGAACCTAAATTTTTATCAGGACCAGACTGTATGCTTGATTTTTTCGAGTAAATAATTTTTACATTTTCTGAAGCATTTATTGTTACCGTAAAAGTCACCTGGGTTCATTAGGGACTCTGGACGCAGCAACGTTAAATGCGGCGTAAACAATTAGACTTGATTGCGACAGCGTCAGCCCGCCTTTCTTTGTGATATTTGCAACTCTCACTGCCTGATACGTCATCACTCTGTCACGCCGTTCTGCCGTTCACTTGTTACCTACTTGGTTTCAAAATATTCGTCAAGTTAGGGATTCTTTAATTTTAAGAGATATAGGAAGGAAGAAGCGGACCATTACAGTACATACGACTGCTGCACTCAAATAAACACACCCGCATTAAAGTGGATTATTCTTCACAGCATCTTCACGCTACGGCCGGACTAGACAGAATAATTTTCCACAAACATTTTGTATTTGTTAACTTTAATCCTCCGATCTTCTCACAAAAGCACGAAAAATATTTCTTTTATTAATTTAAATTTATCATTAAATAAAAAAATAGAATAATTAAATCAATGCCCTATGTAAGTCCTTGTACAACGTCTCAAAAGTTTACATATAGTTCTTAAATTATAGTTAAACTAAGGTAGAGTTCTCGTGACTCCAATTTCTATAAAGAAACTTAGACAACATAATTGCATTTGTAAAGAAAAATTTTATTAATTATTATTGTTTCCATATTTCAACAATTTTTTAGTATGTTTAAATCAACTTTGCTTAACTTGCGGGTTTTATTTAACATTCCAGCAAAGCTAATCCGAATCTAGCCAGTTTCAAGCAATTAAATGCAGTGGCTGTTTCAGATTCGTGTTTAGGTAATATACACAACGAACATTCTTGTTGTGTAAAGCTGTCGACGCCGTATGCAGCTCTTAATAATACCAGTAAGTTTAAATAGATAATATATATATATATATATATATATATATATATATATATATATATATATATATATATATATATATATATATAGTGTGTGTGTGTGTGTGTGTGTGTGTGTTTGTGTGTCTAGAAACCACAGAAATAAAAATTACCTACGTTTAACCTTCCTACAGAGTTAACTATGATTTTACTATGAAATTTACAAACATTTTTTTTCCTACGGTATTTATTTTTTTTTTTTGTGGTCAAGGGTTTTTTTGTTATTTAGTAGTATGTATGCCACCTAATGTATCATTACTTCTGTAAGCTTGTTATAAACAAAGTTTTTGAAGTTTATAGCGACGCCTAAAAAAACTTATTGGGTAGACATAAACATACAATTTCGCTTCAGTATAAATTCCATCAAGTAACGCCGAGTCAAATCGAAATTAATTAAATGATAACATAAGATTTCATATATCAACTGAATGTATGTTATACGTTATGTTGTAAAATAGCTGTTTTACACATAGGTTGTGTTAACATTATTATTAAATGTTATTAGGGAACAAGCTTATTATTAAACAACTTTGACTACAATATCAAGAGCACAGTGGTACAATATATTACATTAAAAATATTGGAAAGAGCCCTAATGCCATAAAAATAATTACAAATAACAAATAAAACAAGTTACTTAAGATTAAACGCTTATGTACATTTCGATGACCATATCATCATCATCAGATGGTATTATTACAAAATTACATGACCCTAAAGTCATGACTATAGAAAATTACTAGAGCTTAAGTCATGACTCTAGTTCATACAACTAAATCACTCTAGTTTGTAACTTTTTGTTTGCTAGATTGTAATTTTGTAATAAGACCCTCTGATGATGATGACATGGTCATCGAAATGTACATAAGGGTTTAATTTTAAGTAACTTGTTTTATTTGTTATTTTTTATTATTTTTGTGGTATTGGGGTTCTTTCCAATATTTTCATTGTAACTTTGACCAGTTGATAAATATATTAATTTAGTTAAATTTTAATAAATCTCAATACAAATATTGTAATTTGTTATAACGATAATATTAAACTCTATATTTGTAATCCAGTTTTTTAAAAGAAAACATCATTGGGCGCCTCTGATAACAAATGTTTAGGCAATTTCTCACTACGCATAGTTAAATGATTTCTCAATTAATAATTTATGCAGACGTGGCTGTGAAAGTTTTCACCTTTGTTGGGTCTCATCCGAGTTTCACAACCTAATTGTTTTTATACAAGCTCATCGTATTATACATTACAATTTACAGACATCTTCTCTTCAGTAATTGAAATATGAATAAGTCTTTCGCTGAACTTGTATTATTGTATCATTTGAAATGTCAAGTTTCAAGTTACATAAAAATCTATGTTTCTTGGTTCACTTGACACGACTGTGACGCGAGTAACTCTAAACCCTTCCTCACACAGTTTGTCTGTGCAACGCTGTTAAGGTAGGTATCCAAATAGGATGTCAGCGTTTGTCGACTGCCTTTGTGAGTTTCAAGCTAGACTAAATTAGTCTTAGTTTTCCTTGTCGTGCTTTGACAGCGTGCTTTACTATGTTGCCTGACATAGTGATGACAGGGTGAAGTGTACAAATGTGAGGTCGGGAATTTATCTCACTATAAATACAAAGTAGTAACGTTGTTCCTGTAGGAGTAGTCACAAAACGGAATAACCTCCTAATGTGTAGCTCCTATATACGGCCCCAAAGGAAGCTCACGGTTTATGTACGCGTGGCATGTATTTATTTACATGGAAAAACATTCACGGTACAGCCCGGACAGGCTTACACAGGCGCATAACCAAAGTATTGCCAATTACATATTAATTGTTGAAAACGCCCTGAAAATGTCCTCGTTATACGGCGAAACGGGCAGATGGGATTATTTTAATTTTTTTGTTCAATTTTGTTTTACAATTGTTTATTATTATTTAAAAAAAAGTGTGATTACAAATAGTGTTATTAGAGTTTTTTAAATTTTATTTTACTTAAGAAAAATCGATGTGATTTTACAAGTGTAAGATCACTCAACCGACACGATAGGTTAAGAATAATAATTTTCGTTTCGGAAAAATTCACAGCATCGCATACAGAGGGTCACAAACGTGAAACAGGCATGGTTTCGATCAGACGCATACAGGTTCTCATCCCTTGTAGAGAAAACTCTACGGCGGAAGAAGATAGAAAAATTGAAGAGACGCAGTAACCCGTGGCACTAAGAATAGGATTATTATTACAATTTACACTATCAAGGTAACATCTTCCGGATATTCGCGTGCACCCACGATCAAGAGCATATACATAGTTAATATTAATAAGCGATCCATAACTTTTCAGAAAACTTATAAAGGGGAAAATATATCGATATGCCTGTTAATACAAAATATCAACTGCTTCAGTTTGTTATACAAGGTAACATCTTCCGGATATTCGCGTGCACCCACAATCAAAAGCATATGCATAGTTAATATTAATAGGCGATCCATAACTTTTCAGAAAACTTATAAAGGGGAAAATATATCGATATGCCTGTTAATACAAAATATCAACTGCTTCACTTTGTTATACAAGGTAACATCTTCCGGATATTCGCGTGCACCCACAATCAAAAGCATATACATAGTTAATATTAATAAGCGATCCATAACTTTTCAGAAAACTTATAAAGGGGAAAATATATCGATATGCCTGTTAAATACAAGGTATTGGTGGAACAAGAGGTGCGGGCCGTCGCAGGACATCTAGGCTGAAGAACGTACAATGGTATGGAGCCGGCACAAGGATACTTTTTAGAATAACTCTGGGCAAGATTCAGATAGTATTGACGATTGCAAACTTTCAATAGCATACATCACACTTAGAAGAAGAAATTATGATAGTATAAATTGGGCATTTTTTGTTCCGCTCTAAGATGGTTAGTTTTTTTAAAGCACTTATACAAGCCGCTCGATATAGAACTTTAGAGGTAAGTAAAATGCCAGGCATACTTTACGAGCGCTGGTTCAAACATAGAGGTTGCCCGATTGAGTGAAAATAGGACAGATGGGACAAAAAGTATTAAAAGCAAGTATAATTAAAAGAAAGTATACACCCAAGCACAGTTTGGCCTTGTTACCACGTATATAAAGATTCAGCCAAGTAAATAAATAACTGCAGACGTAAAGGAACAATTTTTGTGTACTGTAGCGCAGACTTTTCTAGAATATGGTTGAATGTTTGTAGAGAAAAATGCAATAAAAATGTCTGGCGTTTGTCTGGGGGGTACCGAGACAGAAGCAACGGTTCTCCCAGGGAGGTCTATGAGCTGCCAGGGTAATTTAAGCACAATGATCCATTTGCAGTATTTTATACAATACTATTAAAATCCTAATACGAGTATGTCTTTATTTCTAAATGTTGTTTATTTTTGTTTTTAATATATATATATATATATATATATATATATATATATATATATATATATATATATATATATATATATATATATATATATATGTATATATATATATATATATATATATATATATATATATATATCGCAGTATGTTTTCTTGTGTATATATATAATACGTTTTCTTGTTTAATAATTTAAAACAACATAGGATATTCAAATACAAGAATATTTATTAATTTATATCCAAAGCTTTTCGTTGGTAAACAGTACCAACGAAAAGCTTTGGATATAATTAATAAATATTCTTGTATTTGAATAACCTATGTTGTTTTAATATATATATATATATATACATTCGAACACTTGATTATAATAAAATTTGCATTAATATTTGTATTTAATGTCTGTTAATAGCTATTAATTTTTTATATAGGCTAATGACAGGTCACAGACAATTTTGCTTTTTTAAACTTTCAAAGTTTCGAATATCTCTCCGAAATTCCTTTTCAAGAGCTCAGTTTTTTCAGAGAAAAAAAGAACCTCGGAAAGAAATTCGAAACGTTGAGTGTTTAAAAAAGCAAAATTGTATGTGATCTGTCACTAGCCTGTATAGAAAAATTTGCATTATTACGTTCTGTAAGTATTTTAGCTTCTACATGACACTCAGGCCTTCCGAATCACTCGCTAGATCGGCCGATGACAATCTATGACACACCTACTACTCACTGTTTGACATCCCTACAACTTTTTAATTAAAATTTTGAATTCAAATATAAATTTTCAAGTTATATATAAAGAGAATAGGTCTAAACTAGAACATAATGCTTCATAATTTAATTTATAATTTGTAATTATTACGTCTTTATTTTGTTGTAGTGTATTTGCCCCATAATACGAAGCATTTCGTTCGAATTGGACTCATTGTTATTAGAATTGAATTTTTTCAAATTTTAATTTTTTTTCAAATTTGTAATTTTAAATTTAAAATTTAATTTAGAAAAAATGTGCATTGATGTAATTAATGCAGGGCCTAGTAGGTGAGTCATAGTTTGTCACCCGACCTTACGAGCGAGACAGTGCCTAGTAGGTGAGTTATAGTTTGTCACCCGACCTTACGAGCGAGACAGTGCCTAGTAGGTGAGTCATAGTTTGTCACCCGACCTTACGAGCGAGACAGAGCCTAATAGGTCAGTCATAGTTTGTCCCCCAGCCTGACCAGCGAGTCAGGAGAAAGACTTCTTAATCGTCCGGGTGTAATGTAGGAACGTAACGCAATGAATAAAACCCACACCCACACGCTTTACCATTACCCACTCGGACGTGTTTCAGTGGCTGTAATTAATTAAAAATTTTGAATTAAAATTTAATTCATTTTTAAGGTTCTGTTTACGCTCTTATTATGAACTTTTCAAATGTAGACTACCTGTAGCTTGGGACTAGGAGTAACAAGAGCAAAAGAAACTAAGAGCTTCTTACCGTCTTTTTCTCCTGCCTTACTTTGGCCCTTTCTTTTCTTCGATTGCTAAGTCAGTAAGAAAGTAATGGTTTATCCATTGACTACGAACCTAATTTCATAGACCTGTGCCTCAAGGAATAAACCTCTCAGAGGAACCAACCCCTGAATTTTTTATAAAACCAATTAGCCTCCGATAAGCCCTGTTCAAGCTCCTTTTCGGGTAGTGGAATCTTTGAGAGACACTTGTGATTTAAAGACTATACCTGGATACCTAGTGAACTTATCTTATTTAGAATGAAAACACAGCTAATTGGAAAATATACCTTTTTATTTATTTGTTCCAAGGTTCAAATTAATAATTATTGTTTTTATTTAATTTAACAGGATTTTCTTGACTAATTACTTTTTCAAAATTGCATACAACTTGCCATTGAATTAAACATTATTATCTCATTCTATGTTTTTAAATTTTCTTATTATTATTAATTTTATATATAATTAAAATTATCAAAGTTACCATAATTAACTTTGTATATAGTTTTGATTGTTACAGTTAAATTTAACATATTTTAAAATCTGATTCTTTTTCAAACTTTTAATATTACTATTTAATGCCTTTAGGCTAGGCCTTGAACAATTAACTTCTTTAGAAATTATTCATTAGAAATTCACTTAGAAAAAGCCATATAAGATATACATCTTTATACTTAATCCATACATTCCCACAGCGATGGGAATGGAAAGTCAATTTTGAATCTTTGTTACTTAAATTTGGGTAACCTAAGAGAGTTGACTAATCAGTCCCTTAGGTTATTCCCATCTTATTTAATTTTGAATTTAAGTTAATATAATTTGAAGTAAAATGTTATTAAAAAAGAATAATTAAATTGATTATATAACCTTGTACTGTAGAAATCTTTTTATCTTCATTAATGTTGTCATCTGTCGGTCTCGTTACATCTTCAAGGGTCTTGGTAGGTAGGCGTCTCTCCATAATTTCGGTTAATCTTCTTATTTTCTTTAATTTTGCATTTTGGTGGTCGAAATTTTGTTCTGGGTATATATGAGCCCTTGCTCATATATATCTTCCTTCTCCTGATCACATCGTAGCACTTTTTACTCTGTTTCTAGCACATTTTTTCTTGTCCTGGTAGCATGGTACAAAAACACGTCTGCTCGCCTTGAGAGCCTAATGCATTCTAATTCTGGATAGCGTCTCTTTTGTGAGGCCCGTCTTCTCCAATTTCAAACTTCCCACCTCCTAGTATCCATTTTTCAACTTTTGACCAATCAGAAAGCCGTTGCCATGCAATTGACTTTGTTTGTTCGGAAATTCTGAACTAAGATTAGTTTCACTTTTTGTAAAAGGCGTTTCTGTATTCTGATGTGTCCTTTCCATTTTTACCTTTTATTTAATAACGTATTTGACTTTATTTCTTCTTATTTAATTTAATTTTCTTTTTAAAATTCCTAATCCAAAGTTCAACTGTAGAGCTTTCGTTTCGTAGTGACAAGATTTATAATCAATACCCTAGGCGGATTTTTCCGGAATCAATTATGACTGCTTCTAGTATAACCTAATTTCTAGGCTATTACATTTTAACATTTAATCTTTACTTTTACATAAATACTATTTTCCCTAGCTAGGCCTAATTTACTTTCCTCACATCTTATAAATTTACATTCTTTATTCCTGATTATATTTAAGTACAATTATTTTAATAGCCGGCATCTAGGCCGAGTTTGTTATACTACACAATTACCGTCTTTTTTGTATACGTAATTTAGGCTATCCACTTTGAAGTGATAATTTTTCTTATTGATTATAATTTATGTTTTTTTTAAGTCTAAAGTTATTTCTAATTTTCTTCATTTTATTATTATTTACCCTAGTTTTAATATTATTATTATTATTATGCTTTAAAATTTTTACATATAAATTTAGCCAATTATTTAACCAGGTTAGGTTTGATTCTGGTATTCTGTACAATTACCCTGATTCTTTGCATCGGACATTCTGGCCGCTGCAAGCTGTTCCGTGACTATGACTATGACCTTGACTATAAGACATGAACAGTAAAAGGAAACAAATGGTAAATTATTTATTCTCTTCCATAAAAATAAATTTGTAGTGGCCTTGTAAAGTCTTTTTTTATACTACTTCATGTTTTCTGTCGACCTCAGTCAGGTTTTAGTCATATGACATGATAGCGAAAATTAAATCAAACTGTCTTCTCTCTATGATATCTACGGGTTGGTATTGCCTCGTGAGCCCCACTTGGCAGCGTCACGATCAAGTATCTAGTTTAGTGGGGCTGGGTGTCAGCGTGGATGACACCGGTAGCCAACGTGGACGACAGGGCATCCTAACGTGGAAGACATAGGGTGCCAACGTGAACGGCACGGGATACCAACGTGCACGACACTGGGTGTCAATGTAGACGACACGTGGGGCCAATGGGGACGACTCGGGGTACGATCGTGGATGACACGGGGTACCAACGTGGACGACTCGGGCAGCCGACGAGGACGACCGGGGTGGCAACATAGATGGTACGGAGTGGCTGCAAACGTGGAAGACACAGGGTGCCAAGGTGGGTGCACTACGGCGAGGTGCTCCTTTGTACACGCCCTTTCTAATTCATCCCTTCATTATAATTTACTTTTTTATGTACAAATAACGAAGAGGTTTTAGAAATCCTTGTTTTGACGGTAATGCCACTGTCTGTTTGTGTTAAACTATGTTTGTGTAACAAGTTGTTTATGCGATACTTAGATGTAGGAGATTATTCAACGTTTGTTAACACTTTACATGGCATGCCAATGTTTTGTATACAGTATTTCAAGCAAAACAATGTTTATGCAGTTCTCTATATTTCTGCCTATTTCTTTTAATGTGTTTACGCACTTGTCGAGTATCACAAATTATTACATATATAATTTTTGATATTTCCTAACGCAACCAACAGGGGCATCTAAATAGCCACGGATTGTGTTGTGCATGACCTTCGGTGGAACCTTTATGTTTACACTGAGTAATATTAAGACCTAATTTATAAATAATGTAAATTTATAACATAACCTACAGAGACAAAATATTTTTGAGCGAACTAACAGTGTTTCATTAGTGCCTAGGATGGCAGTTAGAATTCGACCTAGACACTGATAAAGATCTGTAGTTATTATTATTAAAACATTATAGATCCTACGGTGTAGCGTACTTAGCTGTTGTCTTTATAAAATGTACTCTCTTTTTATCACAGGATTCGCTTGGTACTTACCTTACGCTGAATCTCCTGATGTCCTCTAGTGTTACAACCCCACTGCCAAAACAAGTCATTCTCGTGAACCCGCGCAGTTTAGATCTACATGGTTTGGGTTTTCCTCTTCGCACCTCGCTCATTTAGGGTGACCTAGATCTGGAAATTTTGATTTAAACCCCCTCAGATTCCTGTGGCCTGTAACCAGCTTCTATGAAGTTCTTAGTTGAAACCTACTGAGGGAGAATAGTTTTATCCCCTGAGAGGCTTGTTCTTGCCACAGGACAAGGACGCATTCCATTAGTCCCTGCACAGTCGTCAATGTGAGCATTGCCTTGCTTTGGTCCTCAGCAACGGGCCTTGAGTGCGGCATTCTGCTTGGCTAATGTATCCATTCTTTCATGCCTATTCAGCCCGAGTGTCGGGAGATCCAGGTTAGGTTGGGTTGTATTTACCGAGCCCCAATAAGCTACTATAGACTCTGCCTTCAGGTCAGCCTGACTGACAAAACAGATCCTAATAGTCTTGCTCCTCCTGCAAACCCCTAATATGAATATAGCTCTTTGCGCACGGAAACATTTTGCCCAATAGGTTTTTATAAATTTACTTCAATTATCAGCTCGACGAAGCCTAATATTCCTTAGTCATAACTAAACACATTGTTGAGATTCTAAATACAAATACCTTCCCGTTTGTTAAGAATATTTGTATATTTTCCAGTACATTTATCGGCTTTTTCTAACATTATAATATTTTCCTTTGCTGACGCATTTCGGAATGACCCCATTGTAAAAAATTTAAGTCTGTTACGTTTTGAAAATTGAGTCATTCCGAAATTCGTCAAAAAATTGTAATACTAGAGAAAAGGTAGAAAAATGTACTCGAATATAAATACAATGTTTTCATATCAGATCCTTCCTCATAATCCTTGCACGTTTTAAGACTTTTCAAAAACTAAGCTTGCTTGTCTTATATTCAGGTAATATTTCTGTGATGTTTGTAGTATATTTTAATGTTTTCGTTTGTTCCAGTAAATCTTAAATTTATTCAAATTTATTTGTTTACTTTATTCGATTTTCTTTGCGTTCATATTCGCTCGTTCTGAATATTTGTAGTAAATTATTGCTCTCAAAAATGTCGTCGTAATATTTTTATAGCTAATTCTCAAAACCAGACGCCCTACGACTAGAAAAATATTTTCTGCTATTTCCAATCGTAACTCATTTTATTCCATGTGAACGATTCTATGCTTGTAATTTTGTTTTATAACCTGTAGATTTTCTTTACAAGATTTTCCATGTTTAAAGCATCCAAGATTTTCGCAGCAAATAATATTATAAATTTGACATTACTTTAATCTGAATTATATTTGGGTTAGTTTCTTTTCCTTCTTCCTTTTTGGGTGTTGTTATAAGTTACCTTTCCCCCAAATATTTGTTTGCATTTTGTTCATGTTTTTATTTGCATAAATTTGTTTTTTTTCCATCTCACGTGACCACCTAGTGAATATCGTAATATTTGTCGAAACATCTGTTGTAATTAATAAAACTTTTTAATTTATCGGTTTGTTTTTGCCCATATATTTCCAGTGCGTCCTACCGTACCAACACTCCCCTCCCGTTCGCGTAACTCCGTTGTTTATGTATTTTTACCTCTCGCTTTCCGTGTAAACTATTTCCGTACACCAGATTCAGGTTTATGTTATGCGCTTTGCCTCGATCACTTAATGTACGCCCACATCTGACCGCACATAATGCCTTGAGTGTGTCTATTTATACGTGTACATGTGCATTCAGTCGTCGCACGTGAATATATGCGGTTAAGTTTTTTGTAGCGTTAATTAAATTCATAATCATTAACAGTTTCAAGTCATATTGTCGCAATTTTAGGCTACAAATGTTAACAAAACTTTATCAGGTATTGGTCTACGTCTTACGCAGAGATTAAAACTAAAGTTGTGTGAAAATCCCACTGTAAAAAAACCTTCTGATTGATCTTGTTTGATTGTTTGTACCTACTTTCGCTAACACCTTTTTCGAATTTTTTTGGAATATGTACACTTTTTATAATATAAAATTAAATTAATATACGTCAATAATAAGTAACAATTTATTTTTGTTATATTAATAACATAAAACAGTATTTTTAATATATTCGTATTTTTAAATAATGTTTAAAATTATTAGTATAAGCACAAAAATATAACCTTATATATATAACTTTACTTTTTTTAATGTTATATTTTTTTCTATTTAAAAATTTACTTATACAATTATTTGTCTACTTTTCAAAAAAATTTAAAATTAATAGTGTGTTCTGAAACAACAAAATAATGTTACACTGAAAATAAGAGAATAAATTGATGACTCGCATACATTTCTGCTCACAGCTAATGTACTAACGTAACCCAGGACTAACAACACAACGTTATATTAAATCATACGGTTAGCATACAATTTAACCAAATATTCTACATTTTCAAATATATAACCAATTGGGTTTGAAAATATTCTTAAACATATCCCCCAAATAACAACCAAGTCAAGAAACAGTTGCTATCATAACTTTCGCCAAGTTAATATTTCGGAAATCTTCGAGACAATTCTTTTGCTCACAGAATTCTAGGTGGGAAAACGTCTGAAATGTACGTCAAATTTTCCTAGTTTTAATTCCGCTCTTCAGAAGGTGTAAAATTATTTGTAAATTGGTATTAGCTATTATTTGATAATGAGAATTATGTGTAGGAATTTGTTCTTTTTTCAATTCCTTCTATTAGTTTACAATCTCCCTGTAGAACTACATATCTTGTTCAAATTTTCAATCGTGTATAAAATACGTTTTATTCATCCACTCAAGTTCAAATACTTTTTTTTTAAGTTGTACTGAAAGACACTTGATGTTAGTACAGTTTTTTAAATTATTTATTCATTCATTAAATTTAATTAATTAATTTGACTTTTTTATGGGAGATAAACTTCACAAAAGAGTCAAGATGAAATATAGTTATTTCATTCCATTTAGCTTAAAATAAGTGATTACAGTTGATTTTATGTTACAGGTTATGTGGTAGAACAGCTGTTTTAACTCATAGGTTATGATACTTGTAATTATTTAATAAAATGCAACTAAAATGAAAAATGTTTGTTGGCTGTCTTTAAAATGTGTTGTTCCTATTACTTGTTAAGGCCACGATTGTGGAACAGGTTTTACTATTTTCTATTCGACTGTCCATTTTCCAACTTTGGCAGTTGATGTATTATATGTTACTAGTTTTTAATGTCCAAAGTTTCGTGAATCAAACCTGCTCGTGAGAGTACGTATGTTTTAATTACATATATTTATTACAATTTTGTCGTATAGAGATAGTAATATGGAATGAAATATATACTCAAATATGGTACGTATTATAACTGCAAATTAAAATGTGCAGAGATGTGTCAACACATGTGAAAACGTTCAACTTTATATAATATTCTGTTGTCCGTCTAAAACATGCACTTTTGCTTCTGTAGTTATAGTCTTCTCTTATACCATTGACATTACATAGACAAGCCATGATAGAACTACCTTCCGAGGGTCATAAAGTATTCACGGAAGGTCAGCACTTATACCGAGTCGATCCTTCATATATTGTGCCCTTTATTAAAGTAAATTAATTAAAACCTTGTCGATCGAAGTAGCACATCTCCGCCAGTGTCACTCTGTGACCAATGTCGAAAAACGATGTGTCTCGGCACGTTTCTAACAAATTTACTTCAATTTAAAAATTCTGTAAATAGTTAATTATTGTGATAAAAACGTTAACGTTTAGTCGATCGTCATTACAAGAAAAGCCATCAACATTTCTTTCTATTTTTTGGTTTATTCTTTGCTCATCCAAAATATTATGTAGTTTATATTAGTAATGAGAGCTCAGCTAGTGAGATCAATTCAATGAAAATATGTACTCAAAGTCTCAGTAACCAATAGTTTATCCAACCGTTCTAGTTTCTGTTTACTCAAGCTGATGAACGCGTCGTCGAAACTAGCGTAATTAGATAAACTCATGATTACTGGAATTTTGAGTGCACCTTTTTAGCATTTAATTTTGATTATCTAATCATATGTTTTCAACTTTTCCTCACAATTTAATCTTCCGCTTAAAAATTACGCCACAGAAGTAGGCAGCTAATGTTCCTGTCTATTCCTGTGACACGACTTGTGACATCCTCTTTCCTTCAGACGTTCTTCCTTTAATACAGCCCTTCTCATGATGTCACATAGTGGAAATACCCTTAATGAACCATCCCCTTTTCAACGTAAAAATAAATCAATGTTTTCCTAAAGATTTAAATATTTTCCCCCTAGGTGTTACACCTTCCTGTAACGCGACTTGAATCTCCTTTCCATCAGACGTTCCTCCTTTAATACTGTCCTTCTCATTACGACCCATAGTGGAAATGTCCGTAATGAACCATTCCCTTTTCAACGTAAAAATAAATCAATGCTTTCCTCACGATGTAAACATTTTCCGCCTAGGTGTTACACCTTCCTGTAACGCGACTTGCATCTCCTTTCCATCAGATAATCCTGTTATAATACTGTCGTCACGACCTTCATTAGCGAAAATACCCTAATGAGCCATCCCTTCTGAACGTAAAAAGAATTGAAGTTTTCCTCGTAATTAAATCTTCCCAAATATAACTTATTTCGACATAATCTCTATCCAATTTAAGATGCGGGAATTTCAGAATCAGAAATAGGGACTTCCCGTGGACAGCCGAAATGACAAGACTTCTCTTAATTTTTATTTCTCACTTTAAACATTTTATTCTTTGTACGGACTGTACCTTAGCAAGTGTTACAACTACATACATTGTGTCTAAAACTTCTACGCTTTCGCTTATGTTTTCTGGATTCGCGATATTTTGTTGGCGGAAATTCAGTGGAAACTAAAATATGAAGTCTAAATATAACTGAACTAATGATAATCGGCTTGGCAGTGTGCGCCGAGCAAATAGAGACGGTAATAAATATGAGAGACCTGGGTAACTACAACGGCCATATACATGTGTGTATTCATATCTCGCTGTAAAAACTTGGTGACACATGTAGGACTTATTAATTTGTTTTAAAAAAAAATGTATAACTCAAAATAAATTATCCTTAATATTACGCATCAAAACTTTCAACTTCGCCTGTGAGCACAAATTATTATTAAAATATAACTATTGAAAATGATAATTATTAATTATTCAATTACACATTTCAATGTGTCATTATTAACAATGCAAATACATCTAAACTTTAATTAGTTAAATTTAGTAACTAAACGTAAACATTTTCTTTAATTACAGATAATTATAATGTATTCAATTCTGAGTAAAACTGGTCCCACATTACATATGAATTCCTTACGGATGGTTAAAATAATTTTGCAGAAGTATAAATACTGTAAGTATTATAGGGATACATTCTTCATGTCTCGCGTGTGGGTCTACTATGAAATAAATTTAAACATATTATTAAACTATAAAATCATTTAGGTATATTTATAATTTTTTCAGTTCTGAGTCAAATAGGTTTATATATATATATATATATATATATATATATATATATATATATATATATATTGTTTATAATATATATAATGATTTCTTGAGCAACTGTGGCCTAATGTTATAATATTTTAAATAACAAACCCAATAACCACAAAATAACATAATTTATTCACTTTATGTACATTTCGGTTACCAGGTAACCATCTACAAGAGTACAGAAACAAAATTAATATTATTTGCTATATATGTTACAATTAAATTAAATTAATTTTGTTTCAGTACTTCTGAGGATGGTTACCTGGTAACCGAAATGTACATAAAGTGAATAAATTAAGTTATTTTGTGATTATTGTGTTCGTTATTAAAAATTTTTATATAAATTGTTATTTATTGTTTAAAATAATTTTGAAACAATGTATATATGTATATGTATATATATATATATATATATATATATATATATATATGTGTGTGTGTGTGTGTGTGTGTGTGTGTGTGTGTGTGTGTGTGTGTGTGTGTGTGTGTGTGTGTGTGTGTGTGTGTGTGTGTGTGTGTGTGTGTGTGTGTGTGTGTGTGTGTGTGTGTGTGTGTGTGTGTGTGTGTGTGTGTGTGTGTGTGTGTGTGTGTGTGTGTGTGTGTGTGAGTGTGTGTGTGTGTGTGTGTGTGTGTGTGTGTATGTATGTGGGTTATTTAATTTATTCGTATTATATATACTACTATACACACACACACACACACACACACATAGAAACACTCATATATATATATATATATATATATATATATATATATATATATATATATATATATATATATATATATATATATATATATTTAATACATATAATATTTATACACACATTATTCTATATATATATATATATTGTTGCAAAAATATTTTGAATACCCCATAACAAATAGCATATACATAAACTAGTTTTATTCAAAACTGAACAAATTATAATTACACCTAACTGATTAACTAATTAAATATTATTTTTAAATTTATTTCATAGTACAGAGTAGAGGAACAGTTATGCATTCACAATTTCGAAATCATTAATTAAACATAAGTAGCAATAATATTAATAATTGGAGATAAAGTTTTTAAAACGTTTTAGTTCAATTACGTTTTAACCATTCTGAAAATAGGTTTGTGAGTTAAGAGATGTACGGATGAATCCGATAATACTCAAGCAAGGGAACATTGCGTCTACGTCTAAAGGTGTTTGGACTGTTTACGAGCTCCCTAGCTTCCTGAATGTCTGCATAAATATACATTTATGTATGCGCTTCATAATACGGACGAATGTTACGAGTGTTATTATTTAGGTTTACCGTATCGTAAAAACATTTATGGTTCTTGTTAATAGCATTACAATTTGAAAAATATAGCGGATGTAGTAAAATTATAACATTAGCAGAGAATTCCTTGTAAATTCATGTTAACCTCTGTTATTGGTCGTGTTTATTAATTTGAGTTGGTGTTTTTTTTTTTTTTTTTGCTTTGTTAGAAAGTACGATAATTTGAGACATACGATACAGCACAAGTAATAACAACACTTCCCTATATCTCAAACCTAATCTAACCTGGCCCCGTGTGTTATTCCCAATATTTTCTTTACTCTTCATTATTGATACTAGAATTGATTGATGACCGTAAGTATACAAAACCTTACAAATAATACGGCAATGAGTATTTAAGATTTTGTAGCAAACATTTTATAATTGGCCTAAATCGTTTACAATTAGTCACAAGGTATTGGGTTACGTCGATTGAGAGCAGATCTCTAGGTCGTCAGGTTTAGCCTGACCAGTAGCCTTGAGATGTGCAGAGGCACGTGATATAATGTGTGTGTGGGGGGGGGTTGTACTTGATGAGAGAGTTTGTCATTAACGTCCGTGCAGTATACAAGGTAGCGAATAGCATACTGTACAACGCTGTGCCTCTTCCTCTCTCTTTCTCCCCTCCTGCGTCTCGCATTCCCCTCCTACGCACTTCAGCAGTCTTTGGTACCTGACGATCTGAGAACTTAAATACGCGACCCTAATTCCGACATCTTACATATATCCTTTCCCAGGGTGGTTTATATATACTACCTTGTAAAAAGGAGGATAAGAAAGTGATATACAAATTACGTAGGACGAAAACAGAATCTAATAATCCATTGGCACTTTGAATAAGGGTTCACATGAAGTAGATCTGATCTCTTAGGGTTTAATGAGGGGTTTCATGCTACACTTCCTTCTAAAAAAAAGTATAACAAAGAGAAGAAAGTAGTAGGTAGTACTAAATAGAGGATATAACGTACCTAGTACTAAGAATAAAGTAAAATGATGAGATTGCGGAGGAAGAATTGCTTACCCGGTATACACCTAATCTGTGTCTGGGTAAAGGAAGATGGCTATATGTTCCCGGGATAGGATTAGATTTGGCTTTATATAGGATGAATAAATACGAAAAGTAACAATATGTATGATTTATCAGCAGTTTCTCTGATTTCATTGGTATTAGGAACTAGAAATTCATGAGTACACAGATTTAGGAAAATACACTAAAGGTATTTGTAAAGCATTTTGTGAGGCACTTGTTGAGTGTCGATAAAAGTCATTACATATTATAACATGCTATGACTATACTTAGGGTAGCGAAATTTTATCCCTGCTTATATTGTAACTATTATAAATAGTTTATTTTTTAATAATAAAATCACAAATTTAGGATTTGTAAGAGTAAAAACTTTTTTATTGTTTTTTTGTTACAACTTTTTTTTACAATTTTAATAATTTTCATTACGTGTTTAATATAATATTATAAACACTCATATATTATAGGTATATATTGATCATTTATGTTTGTATTATTTCCTTGTATTTCTGATATAATAACTTTATTTTAATTACTGTTGTGATCTAAAAATAAAACTTGGTTTATGATAACTAAATATTTTGTGTGGCACTTGATGAGTACCAATTTTAATGATATACAATATGAATAGTAAAATTTATTGATTTTCAAATTTTTAAATAGCATATATATATATATATATTTATATATATATATATATATATATATATATATATATATATATATATATACATAAGATGTATATCATATAACTAACATAATATAAAAGGTTAACTACAATTAAATGAATTAAAAATTTTAATTAGTGCCCAACAGTTGGTATTACTGACACCGTAATAATAACAAGCATCTATAAAAAGTTACATCCATATATATATATATATATTTTAAAACAACACAGGTTATTCAAATACAAGAATATTTATTATTTTATATCCAAAGCTTTTCGTTGGCAAACAGTACCAACATCATCAGGAATGAAAATTACAATAATGTAAGCTATAGGCCTAAAACATATGTTTATTTAGAAATAGAATTGTTGTTAAATTTATACAAATTGCTAAATTTATTTTGTTGCTGTAACATTATAGACATTGAATATAGTATCAAATTTAGAATGTATTTGTATTTGTTCTTTTATTAATTTGTTATTATTATTGTGTTTATATATTTCGAATGCTTCATATATATTCATTCTTAATCCCTTATTAATTTCTTTTATAAGTCTCATATTTTCTATATTTGGAAATTGGTATTTCTATATTCAAATTTACTTATGAAATTGAAACAAATAACAAAATAAATTTTCTAGATTTAACAATAATAAGAAAAAATGAAAAATTTGAATATATGATATACTGTAAACCAACTTTGACAAACCAAATTATACCAAATAAATCTAATCATCCATATAATCAAAAAATGGCTGCTTTATATAACTTATTATATAGAATGCATAAAATACCCATGAATGAAGAAAATAAAATAAAAGAAAAAAACATAATTTATCAAATTGCATTAGAAAACGGTTATAAAAAGAAAACTGTTGACAAACTTAATTATAATATTTTTAATAAACAAAATAATAATTTAATTTGCAATAATAATAATAATAATACAATATGGACTTCATTTTTATTTATAGCCATGAAATAAAAAATATCACCAAATTATTTAAAAATACAAATATCAAAATTGCATACAAAACTAATAACAAAATAATAAACATAATAAATAACAATAATAAAACAATTAATATGCATGAAAAAGGAGGTGTTTATAAATTAGAATGCAAAGATTGTAATAAAGCTTATATAGGTCAAACAAAGAAAAAATTAAAAGAAAGATATAAAGAACATTTAAATGCCTACATTAATCCACAAATATATAAATCAAATTTCGCAAATCATTGTATTAATAATAAGCACCAATTTCCAAATATAGAAAATATGAGACTTATAAAAGAAATTAATAAGGGATTAAGAATGAATATATATGAAGCATTCGAAATATATAAACACAATAATAATAACAAATTAATAAAAGAACAAATACAAATACATTCTAAATTTGATACTATATTCAATGTCTATAATGTTACAGCAACAAAATAAATTTAGCAATTTGTATAAATTTAACAACAATTCTATTTCTAAATAAACATATGTTTTAGGCCTATAGCTTACATTATTGTAATTTTCATTCCTGATGATGTTGGTACTGTTTGCCAACGAAAAGCTTTGGATATAAAATAATAAATATTCTTGTATTTGAATAACCTGTGTTGTTTTAAATTATTAAACAAGAAAACGTATTTTATATTTATATATATATATATATATATATATATATATATATACGCGTTCTTTATCCTCGCTGTGATATATATAACAACATAGGTTAAACAAATACAAGAATATTTATTAATTTATATTCAAAGCTTTTCGTTGGTAAAGCTTTTCGAAGTACCAATTCATTATTGTATTATTCATTTCTGATGATTTACCAACGAAAAGCTTTGATTATAAATTAATAAATATTCTTGTATTTGAATAACCTATGTTGTTTTAGATTATTAAAGAAGAAAACATATTTTATATGTATATATATATATATATATATATATATATATGTATATATATGTGTATATATATATATATATAAATACGTACATACATACATATTTGCTTATTTATTCATTTCTATTTTATGTATATAACAGCATAAATACATACGAGTATAAATATATACTTGCAAGAATATACAGTATCATAATATACCATACTATATATAATAAAATAAAATACAAATAAACTAATAAACAAATATTTATATGTACACGCACACACACACACACACACACACACACACACACACACACACACACACACACACACACACACACACACACACACACACACACACACACATATATATATATATATATATATATATATATATATAAAGTTTCATGTATATATATATATATATATATATATATATATATATATATATATATATAAAGTTTCATGTCCATAAAGCTATCTAAATTTCTGCTATATAAATTGCATAGATGCCTGGGGTGATAGTTTTTTTAAATTTAATGATGTCAACAATCGCTAGTTCTCCAGCATCTGAAGATTACAACATACTTTAACAAAATATAAACACTATTTGCAAAGATATAGTTGATGGTAAAGGAACACAAACTCGGCCAAGTTAAATCGGTCGCAGAGATTTATGAGTTAAAAGGTAAACAATGGGTTGGCATCTAAACACATCTGGTTAATGTTGGCAGAGTGCCAAGGCATTTCGCGAACATGGAGTTCTGTGCTCGGCGCTCTGGAATCCGTTCGGCTTCGTTAACTTTTTTCTATTCGCAAAAGCCAAACACTACTTAGCCTGACCTACAGCATAGGTAATTACCTATACTTGGCTCTATAATCCAGGCCGTGAAGTTTCTTCGATTAATAATCAATGTTTTCCTATCTGTGCCAAATATACAACATCAACGTCTCTACCCATCATTGTTTCCAGTTCGTTATACATTCCAGGCCTAGTCTTGCTCTAAATATTATCAAATGTTCCCAATTCATTACCATTGACTTTAACCATTATTAAATAAGATTTAACTCAGTTTTTTAATAGATTTTTTTAGAAGGTTTTTAAAGTAAATTAAACTACATTCTCGTCTTTTTTCCGGTCAGAGTCACAGCTTCCACATTTAAAAACATTTATTGTCATTGAATTACTATGTGATATTGAATTGCCAATGTTTATTGTGAATTGTATGTTACACTATAGTCTAATATGATTTTGGCTATTTATTAACATTACTGAAAATATTTGTTTATTAAATGTTGTGTATTAAAACATGGAGATCCTGTTGTATTAAAACAGAGATGAATCCTGTAAAAAAATCTGTCGGCTATGCATTAACTATTTCGAAAACATTAATTGAGGTCAATTAAACTTTAGTAGCAATGATATTCATTGGAGACTAAGCTTGTAAAAAGTTTCATTTCGGATATATATTAACCATTCTAAAAATATTTTTGTAACATAAAAGATCTATAAATAAATCTAGTAAAACAATCATATGAATATCATTTAATATTCTGACCAAATTAATTAAAACCATTTAAATGCAAGTTATAATAATATTATCAATTGAAGATTAACCTTATACAAAATTAAAGTTTAGTTACGTATTAATATGTAATAATAGAGCTAGCCTGTGAGTTAAGGTTATAAATAAATAACTGCAACTCACAAAACAATATATTGAAATACGCGTTCCAATGACTCTCAGTTGTTGTAAATATTTAGTAAATGATGATGACATAAATTCTTGAAACGCGTATGGCAGTAAAGAATATGCTTTTGTGAGTTCGTGTGCCTTCATTTATTTATCATTCAAAATGATAGATAACCATCATTTATTACGTATTAACATTCTGCAAATATTTTTTTGAAATAAAATATGTACAGTGAATCCGATAATACTCAAGCAAGGGAACATTGCGTCTACGTCTAAAGGTGTTTGGACTGTTTACGAGCTCCCTAGCCTCCTGAATGTCTGCATAAATCTACATTTATGTGTGCGCTTCATAATATGGACGAATGTTACAAGTTTTATTATTTAGGTTTACCGTATCTTAAAAACATTTATGCCTCATGTTAATAGCATTACAATTAAAAAAATATTTTTACTGCATTTCAAAATTTTGCAGTGAAATTTATTTTTCTCCACAGCTCGTCGTTTGTACAGACTTTTGTCGACGTTGTTTTTTTTTACCAGTTCTATTGGTCTTTGTACGAATAAATGCTACCTTTGAATGCTCGCTGAATGTACCCCGCACGTTAACCAAGTCACAACACAATATCCAGAAACACATTTCTTTAAGCCTTTCTCGTCTCTGACGTCACATACAAATCAAACATCGAATCCCTCGAGCCTAAAACATAAGCGTAATACTCACAATATACTATCCTACGCATGTATTCTTTGGAAACATAAGTAGCATAAGTTATTGGCTTATGTGATCCCAATAGAGAGGTGGTCTACTCTTGAGAACTCCTCTAAACCTCTATGTCCCTGTTCCTGTAATTAAGGTGGAGGGACATCTATACAGGTCATCTATAGACGCATACTCAAAAATTTTCAATTGAAAATTATATATATTTTTAAGAACATGAAAAAATAATCGTAAAATACGCATCGAAAGAAAAACAGCAAGTAGCCATGATTCTTGTTGTATTAACTAATTCAGCTGCCTTAATAAACTATCCCGCTACTTTTCCCACTTCCGAATAAGTGTGGAACATGACAAGTCATCTCTCCGAATGTCGCATCTGTTGTACGCTCGGGTCCTTCCGGTTTTTGTCGGCAGTCGGGATCGGTCACGTCTAGTAACATCTCATAAACGTCTATTACAAAATTATCGAGAACCGTTGAAAGGACGATTCTCATTACAAAATTTGCAGTTTTTTTTAATTTTAAAACCCACAAACGTTTACGCCTCTTTCTGATGCCAAACATTTTCCTGAGAGGTCCATACAATTTATTCTACATTTTTACCAACAAGGACTTGAAAATTAACTAAGAGTGGTAATTGAAACGTAATTGAGCGGCTACTTTCCAAATATTTTCGAAGGTTAATAGGGTTTCACAAGAAGAGCTTTTACAAAATACTTTCATATCGACAGCTGATCGGTTGAGTTAAAGGAATTCACACGTTCAAGATATCCACATAAGGAGATGAGCAATCTTTCATTACAATATACTGGAAAGAAACTCTTTAAAAAATTAAGCCTGGGGAAGACTTTTGTCACTCTAATTCAGAATTTCTCTTTGAAAAACCAAAGAATAAGAATTCATGTGCAAAAACGTACTCCTATATAAATTATTTTAATTTAGTTTAAGAATTTATTTATAAATACCACTAACAATATAAAAACCTACTATAATTAAATATTGTTTACAATGTAATTTAAATATTAACTAAGTTAAACAGATATCACTAGCGTTTATTACTAACTGCAAACTAATCATTTTTTCAATTCCCTCTATTAGCTCACTACCTCCTTATGTGTCTCGTATATATATATATATATATATATATATATATATATATATATATATATATAACAACATAGGTTATTCAAATACAAGAATATTTATTAATTTATATCCAAAGCTTTTCGTTGGCAAACAGTACATTACTTTAGGCCTATAGCTTACATTATTGTAATTTTCATTCCTGATGTTGGTACTGTTTGCCAACGAAAAGCTTTGCATATCAATTATAAATATTCTTGCATTTGAATAACCTATGTTGTTTTAAATTATTAAACAAGAAAACGTATTATATATATATATATATATATATATATATATATATATATATAAATATACTGTGTATATATATATATATATATATCTTGTTTAAATTTTCAATATGTAGTAAAATACTTTTTATTCGTCAACTCAGATTCAAATACAATTTTAACTTGTAGTGGATGGCACTTGATGTTAATTGAGTTTATTCAAATAATAGTTCAATTTAATAATGAATTTATATTAGTTTTACGTGGGAGAAAAACTTTTCACAAAAGGGACGAGGTATGCAATGTAGTTATTTCATCCTATTTGGTTTAAAATAAGTGATAACATATGATTAAATGAAATAGCTGTTTTTATTTTTTAAGTTTTGTGGTAGAACACCTGTTTTAAATGCATAGGCTATGTTACTTTATTTTTATAATTTTAATTATGTAATATGAAGTAACTAACATAAAATTTTTCTTTGCTGTTTAAAGTAAGAATTGACTTTATTTATATTACTTATTTTTATTGTAATGCGGAAATACCGACGAACGGGCTCGGCCCCTGTGTCAGAGATGACTAGCTGCAAATAGCTACATCTGACCTAATCACTATTGCAGAAGATAGAGTTTTCCTTATTATAAGATGTAGTTGTTTATACAAAAAACATTTGTAAAATTCCAGGTGCTTGGTTACTTTAAACATTATGTAACATTTTCCATATCTAATTAACACACGCCACATTCACGTATACAGTACATCGCGTGTTTGTTTACGTGCCCTAATTCCTGGTATTAAATCTAAACTCATAAATTTCAGAGCAAATAATTGCACTTTTAAATTTATTGTCCAATAAACACGGAATCACTTAATGTAAATGTAAATGTGGAGCGAATCGAGCGAAACAATAATTTAAAAACGTCCACTTTTTGTGACAGCCGCTTTCATGACGGCGATAAAAAGTATTTTGTTCACATCCGGTGGTTAAATTTCAAACCTGAAACGATAATTTATTTGACATAAGCGTTTATACCGCATTCTGTAGTTTAAGAATATAAAATCTACTGGCCACTCTCCACTGGCTATCAGTTCTACTTTTGTTTGTAGTTTTAGGATGATCAGATAGTTTTATTATTAACGCCGAAGGATAAGAAAGGATTATAGGCCTACTAATAGGTATAGTGCGGACCACGTAACCGTGCACATGGGCTTGAGAGATCGCAGTAGGCGACACGGGTGTAGAGGTTCAGTATAAATACTTTCCTGAAACATGACAAGGACTGTCAAAACACTGACTTTCATGAGAAGGTCGATATTAGATGAATTAGCTTCGGTATGAAATAACAAACATTATTGAAATATGTGTAGACATGTCAGATGCTGAAGCTGATGATGTATAGAACATTCTAAATATGTAACATGTTTTAAGAAGTGGTAGTACACGAGAAGTCTCGCAAGGCCAAGTACACGGTTACGTGGTCCGCACTATAGGTTGTAGGTAGGAACATGAAATCTCTTGGCCAAGATAGTACGGCTTCGCGAGATCAGTTTTGACTACATGACGTAGACCAAGTCTATATTAAAGATATAAAGAGTTGTTCACCCCTTTATCTTAAGTATTATATCATAGATTCAGGTAGGGCTAAGAAAATGATCCGGGCATGGTCGCTTACTTACCGTCTGTAGGGGTGATCAATAAGTTTGGTAGAACCTCACTGCACAGAGGTCTAGCAAGAGTGGTAAGAGGGAATTACCCCAGTGAGCTGTCTCACCTCCATCAAGCAAATCCTACACCTATTTCGAGGACAAACAGTATCTGTGCGTATGAAACGATTGAAAAATAAAGATGATGAAACTGAAGATTGGCAAGTATCTAGCCCTCCGGCTCTACTCATGCCAAAACGCTCATGCCCCCACGAATCCGACCTCAGACCTGCGACTAGTCCCGGGTGAGTAGTTTCAGTCCCGCTCGGGGGAGGGACTTGGCGCCAGGACCACGGGTACCAGTAAGCAAGAGTATTTCGACCTTGTTTTTCTTCCTTCAGAGAGGTTCAAGAGTTTGTGATGCCTGCCAGTATCTATAATCTCTAGATTTAGACTAGTCGCCGAGTACGCACTCTGAACTAGCATACGCTTGCCAGAGCGTTGTAATGTATTGTTACGACCACAATACTTGACATTTGGAGGTTACACGAGCAAATAGGTAGTGTATCTGGCCTCTTCCACTGGCATAATTTGACGCTTTGCATAAATTTGCTCATGGCTATTTTCTGTTTTTGTTACTACTTACTTGTGTGAGAAAACACGCTCCAAAGACTGATTGATGACACTGTCATGGGCCGGATTGATGACATTCGTGGGCAGGATGGATGACACTGTCTTGGGCCGGATGGATGACACTGTCGTGGGCCGGATGGATGACACTGTCGTGGGCCGGATGGATGACACTGCTGTGGGCCGGATGGATGACACTGTCGTGGGCCGGATGGATGACACTGTCGTGGGCCGAATGGATGACACTGTCGTGGGTCGGATGGATGACACTGTCGTGGGCCGGATGGATGACACTGTTGTGGGCCTAATGGATGACAATGTCGTGGGCAGGATGGATGACAATGTCGTGGGCAGGATGGATGACACTGTCATCTGCTTGATGGAGGTCACTGTCGTGCCGGATGGATGACACTGTTGTGGACCGGATGGATGACACTGTCGTGCCGGATGGATGACACTGTTGTGGGCCGGATAGATGACACTGTCGTGAGCCTGATTCCCCCTGAAGGTAGTATTTTGAAAACTCATGAGTTAGTCTAACGAAATTATTTACTGATCCCGTCGTGTTGTGAGCAGGGAAAGAATATGTTATTGCGTGTACATGGTTGCTAACCTGAAGTGAACTTGCTGACAACCTGGATAAAGGGGGTGTTTTACCTGTGCAAGCACATCAGTCCATGAAGAAGTAATGCATCTTCGGTCTGGCACTAGCGGCTTTGAAATGGGGTGCATACAGATGGAGGGATAAAACACATTCAACCTGTATTGTGCCATTAAAATGCACGTGGGCAGGTGCGCAGACTGCTGCCTTATATCCTCCACCTCTGACGGTCTATTTGTGTTTTACCTGTGCAAGCACATCAGTCCATGAAGAAGTAATGCATCTTCGGTCTGGCACTAGCGGCTTTGAAATGGGGTGCATACAGATGGAGAGATAAAACACATTCAACCTGTATTGTGCCATTAAAATGCACGTGGGCAGTCGCGCAGACTGCTGCCTTAAATCCTCCACCTCTGACGGTCTATTTGTGTTCTACCTGTGCAAGCACATCAGTCCATGAAGAAGTAATGCATCTTCGGTCTGGCACTAGCAGCTTTGAAATGGGGTGCATACAGAGGAAGGGATAAAGCGCATTTAACCTGTATTGTGTTATTAAAATACACGTGAGCAGTCGCGTAGACTGCTGCCTTATATCCTCCACCTCTGACGGTCTATTTGTGTTTTACCTGTGCAAGCACATCAGTCCATGAAGAAGTAATGCATCTTCGGTCTGGCACTAGCGGCTTTGAAATGGGGTGCATACAGAGGAAGGGATAAAGCGCATTTAACCTGTATTGTGTTATTAAAATACACGTGAGCAGTCGCGTAGACTGCTGCCTTATATCCTCCACCTCTGACGGTGTATTTGTGTTTTAAATTCCAACTTTCGAAAAAACTCAACATTTGCTTCCAATTCGAAATGTCATATTTAAAAATATTTTAAATTTTATACTATTTTATTCATCTCACACTTAAGCAACCAATTAACGCTTAAAATACTTGCACGTATTACAATAAATATCAGGAAATAGTTATAGGCCTACTCTGTAACATTAAGCAAACAATATTAGGTAACCTATTTATGATCGGGTGATACTCCGAATGAGTTCGAAGTTGTAAACATTATGTTTCACGTAAGTCGTGGATTATCACTTGGCATAAGAATGTTTAAGATACTCGTTCCTTAGACTTAGAGAATGGCTCATGTAGCACACTGTGAGAAAATGGAAATCTTCAAGTCGATACCAATATAATCAAAAATTTGTCTCTGTGACTTATGGATTGTCATGGCAAATGCCGGTATAACTCGGAATTGATGTGTTTGCATACTACATTCAAGTTGACTCTTGCTTGAGTCAAATGTAATTCTGGGAATTTGAACGTCTTTAAAATTTTTGAAAACTTGTTGATGACGATTTTTCAGAAAACTGCCACAGTCTATTGGATTACTGAGGTTAAAAATCACCTATATACCAACATTGATGAAAATCCTTAGCGCAGTTTTCGAGAGAAAATTTACAAATATATATACACATACAATTTTCGAAAGAAGTAATAAGAAGCGGCAGAAATTTCATGTACTTTGTTCAACCTTATGATAAATGGCGTCATAGACACCATGCATTCCATACCTGGTATCCAGGCCCTGTTGTATGCTTACGATATGGGCTAGCAGCAGTAACTTCATTGCTCTACAGAAGTGTATTAACGATGTTTTGCTGAGACTTGAAAAATGGGCTGAGCATAATGCCATGGCCATAAACACCTCGAGAACTACCTTTCAACTTTTCTCACCCTCCACCAAAATTCCAAAGGTAAGCTTAACATTAAGGAACTCAATGTTGTCTTGCAGCGATATTTCAAGATACTTGGGAGTTGCATTAGATCGACGTATGACAAGGAAACCCCACAATGCCCGGTGCACATAAAGCTATAAAAAGAACAAGATTACACAAGAGACTAACAGCTACTACTTGGGGAGCTATCCAAGATATTCTAAAGATTCCCTACAAGTCATGTATAAGAGCGATTGTAGAATATGCTAGCGAGGTGACAGTCACCCAGTAAATACACCACAAATGTACTTGATTTAGCTCAAAACAATACCTTCAGATTGTTAAATGGTGCTGTGAAGTCCATCTCTATTGCTGCAATGGAGGTTCAAACTGAGATTGAACCACTACAGATACGCAGGGAGACGTCAGCCCTATGTTTCTGGTAGCGATTTAAATTAACAAACAAATCTTGAAACGAGTACTGTAAACCCGCAGATAGACTAAAAACCCAGCGAACACTCCTTGTATGTTACCAGGATCTTTATAAAAAGTATGGAGTTACTCCCGAAAAACCAGCTCCACCTACTGTTTTTCAGGACTGCTTCCATGAGCTCCTTGAGGTAGAGCTCTTCCTGACAGATCATCACTTGCCGCAGCATGCGTCTTCGGATCAGAAGCTTAAACGTGCAGCCCTCCGAACTTGCAATGAAAAATACCCTGTACCAGAATGGCTCCAAATTTACACTGATGGATCATCCATACCTGGATCACGCGAAACAGGTGCTGCATACTTCTGCATATATTTTGAGGGATTTTCTGCTGTCAGGGCCCACCTTAGCAACTACTATGGTGAGGTAGCTGCCATATGTTCTGCAGCAATTGCACTTGAGAACCTGACTGCTCCGGCTAAGGCCGTTTTCCTTATTGACGCTAAAACCGCCTCTCGAACCTCTCTGTGAACTCAGAGACTGACTGTAGTAGAACCATGGACTGTAGAAGAAAACTAAATGCCCTCATAAATGCCGGGCGAGTGTTTAATTTCCAGTGGATCCCGAGCCATGTAAACATCACTGGCAATGAAAAGGCTGCTCAACTAGCCAAGCAGGGAACAAGCCTCCCTCAGCCCGAGCATCTGACTTCACTACAGGCCTTAAGGTCCCTAATAAAGATGTTCACCAAAAAATGGAATTGCGTTCGATTGAGGGAACTCTCAGCAGGAAAACGGTGCGAAAGTCTAGTAACTGGGAGACCAATTATCCATAACTTGCCCTGAGCTGTTAGTATTACAGCTTTCAGATTGAAGACAGAAAACCCCTATATACCAATTTTTGTGAAAATCCTTAGAGTAGTTTCCGTTGTTTAATAGTTTTCAAAAACTTGATGACAACGATTTTTCAGAAAATTTTCATTTCATTTTAATTTTATATATATATTAACTTTGCAACACTGTTTTCTTGTATTCATTTATCACTTTTACTATATGTACTTAAACAAGAATCTTACTTGGTATTTATGCGAGTTAACTTTCAAAGATTCATAGTATCTCCATTATCGAGCATCACTGACCGGGGGTTGTCGATATTGTTGTTTTAAATTATTAAAATTTATAATATTTTAATGTTTATAAATTTGTAGTTGTTCCCAGATTGTCATTTTGAGACTTTTTTGTACTCTTTATATATATATATATATATATATATATATATATATATATATATATATATATATATATATAAGTAGAAAATAATAATAATATAGGTGATTATTTGTAAACAACCACCTTGCATTAATAGCCGCAAGTAAAGTTCGTAACCTTATTCGATAACCTATTCATAAGAAGTTATAATTATTTATTAATATTTAGTATTGGGTTAAGCAAAACATCAAACTCTACAGAGATAAATAATACTTAAAAATTGGTACATATATCAATATCTGACACTTACTTTTTGTTAAATTAGGCTCAACACTATACTATGCGGGTAAATGTCACATATCTAATATTCTTGATCTACTAATATTATGTATATTGGAAATCTTAACCTACATTTTGTGCTTAGCTTGTGAAAAAATATAATAATTGAATAATAATGAACACTGACTCACAATGAATAATTTATTTTTCGTGCGCATTTCGGCTACACAATTTTCATCACCAGAGAATGTTACAATACAAATCTTATTTAACTAAGTTTCCATTGAAGTTTGAGCTTAGATTGCGTCTAAACGTCGTTACAGTTTAGATTTTGTTTAGTTACACTGTCTGAAAATGATGACTTTCATCTTTGAAACGCATAAGTGAAAATAAATTATCGATTGCGAGTTGATGTCCGCTATTATTTAGCTATTCTAAAACTAGTTTAGAATATACGGAGGAAAATTATCCTAATTTAATACCGTTTGGAACGTTTTTCAATTCGAATATATTAATAAAATGAAATCACTTTAATATTAAACTACTTTTAAGCACATGTTATTGAGACACAGCTTTCGTTTAAATCTAAATAAAATTGTGTATGCAATCAAAAGCTTTTCTTGTTAAAAATACAAAATAGTAATGACAAAGCTAGGTCGAGAAGGCTTCGACAGGGAACTGAATTAATGCGCGTCCCTGTAACAGAATAAACAGATGCATTACAGCCCGGGGTCGGATAACGCTCTGCCTCGTTCTATTCCTTCAGTCTGGAAAATCGACGACATCTGTTTTATTTTCTTATAGTTTGCTATTCTATATACCGACACTGTTAATCAATTGTTCTTGGCGTTTCAAGAATTAAATTCAATAATTTATTACGTATTTAGCCTAATTTTATTAAAACAGTTCTCAGAAATAAAAAGTGAAGTAAATAATAAATATATGCATCGTTCAGTTTTGCATTATTTTATTAGACTGTCACCAATATATCTCTATACTAGAAAATATTGTAGACGGTATTGGGAGAAGGGGTGTAGAGAGGTTGCATATTAAAGGGGAAGATATATGGGGAAAAGTGTAGAGAGACTAAGTATTACAGAAGAATATATTTTGAGAAGAAGTGGAAGAAGACTGAGTATTGAAGGGGAATATATTTAGGGAAGAAATGTAGATAGGCTGAGTATGACACGAGAAGATATTTTTGGAAGAAGTGTATGGAGGCTGAGTATTAAAGGGGAAGATATTTGGGGAAGAAGTGTAAAGAGGCTGAGTATTACATTCGAATATAATTTGAGAAGAAGTGTAAGAAGACTGAGTATTAAAGGGGAAGATATTTAGGGAAGAAGTATAGAGAGGCTGAGTATTAGAGGGGAAGATATTTTAAGAAGAAGTGTAAGAAGACTGAGTATTAAAGGAGAAGATATTTAGGGAAGAAATGTAGAGAGGCTGAGTATGTCACGAGAAGATATTTTTGGAAGAATTGTATGGAGCCTGAGTATTAAAGGAGAAGATATTTAGGGAAGAAATGTAGAGAGGCTGAGTATGTCACGAGAAGATATTTTTGGAAGAATTGTATGGAGCCTGAGTATTAAAGGGGAAGATATTTGGGGAAGGCGTGTAGGTGGGCTAAGTATTACAGGCGAAGATATTTATGGCAGAAGGTAGGCGTAGTAATCAAAGGGAAAATATTTGAGGAAGAGGTGTAGGGAGACGTAGTAATAAAGGGGAAGATATTTGGGGAAGATATGTAGGGAGGCTGAGTATTATTGGGGAAGATATTAATGGAAGACGTGTGGGGGCTGAGTATTACAGGCAAAGATATTTATGGCAGAAGGTAGGCGTAATAATCAAAGGGAAAATATTTGAGGAAGAGATGTAGGGAGACTTAGTAATAAAAGGAAAGATATTTGGGGAAGATATGTAGGGAGACTGAGTATTATTGGAGAAGATATTAATGGAAGACGTGTGGGGGCTGAGTATTACAGGGGAAGGTATTTATTTAAGAAGGTAGGGAGACTTAGTAATCAAGGGGAAAATATTTGGGGAAGAGTTATAGGGAGACTTAGTAATAAAGGGAAAGACATTTGGGGAAGATGTGTAGGGAGACTGAGTATTATTGGAGAAGATATTTATGGAAGACGTGTGGGTGGACTGAGTATTACAGGGGAAAGTATTTATTTAAGAAGGTAGGGAGACTTAGTAATCAAGGGGAAGATATTTGGGGAAGAGATGTAGGGAGTCATAGTAATAAAACGGAATATATTTGGGGAAGACATGTAGGGAGGCTGAGTAATACAAGGGAAGATATCTATGGAAGAAGGTAGGGAGACGTAGTAATCAAGGGGAAAATATTTGGGGAAGAAGTATAGGGAGACTTAGTAATAAAGGGAAAGATATTTGGGGAAGACATTTAGGGAGGCTGAATAATACAAGGGAAGATATCTATGGAAGAAGGTACGGAGACGTAGTAATCAAGGGGAAAATATTTGGGGAAGAAGTATAGGGAGACTTAGTAATAAAACGGAAGATATTTGGGGAAGACATTTAGGGAGGCTGAGTAATACAAGGGAAGATATCTATGGAAGAAGGTAGGGAGACGTAGTAATCAAGGGGAAAATATTTGGGGAAGAAGTATAGGGAGACTTAGTAATAAAGGGAAAGATATTTGGGGAAGATGTGTAGGGAGACTGAGTATTATTGGAGAAGATATTAATGGAAGACGTGTGGGGCTGAGTATTACAGGGGAAGGTATTTATGGAAGAAGGTAGGGAGACTTAGTAGTCAAGGGGAAGATATTTGGGGAAGAGGTGTAGGGAGACTTAGTAATAAAGCGGAAGGTATTTGGGGAAGACGTGTAGTGAGATAAGTACTAATGAGGATGATATTCATGAAGGAAGTGTAGGGAGACTTAGTAATAAAGGGGAACATATTTATTGAAGAAGTGTAGGGAGGATTAGTAATACAGACGAAGATATTTGGGGAAGAAGTGTAGCGAGATAAGTATTAAAAAGGAAGATATTTATGGAAGAAGTGTAGGGAGACTAAGTAATAAATGGGAAGACATTTGGGGAAGACGTGTAAGGAGGCCGAGTATTATTGGGAAAGATATTTATGGAAGACGTGTGGGTGGGCTGAGTACTACAGGGGAAGATATTTATTGATGAATTTAGCGAGACTTAGTAATCAAAGGAAAAATATTTGAGGAAGATGTGTAGGGAGACTGAGTAATAAAGCGGAAAATATTGGGGGGGGGGAAGTGTAGCGATAAGTGTTGAAGAGGAAAATATTTATTAACGAAGTGTAAGGAGACAGTAATACAGGGAAAAATATTTATGGAAGAAGTGTAGAGACACTTAATAATAGAGGAGAAGATATTTATGAAAGAAGTGTAAGAAGGCTGAGCATTAAAGAGAAAGATATTTGGATAAGAAGCGTAGGGAGGCTTGGTAATAAAGGTGAAGATATTTGGGGAAGAAGTGTAGAGTGGGTGAGTATTAATTGGGAAGATATTAATGGAAAAGGTGTAAGGAAGACTGAGTATTACATTGGAAGATATTTACGTAAGAAGTGTAGACAGGCTGAGTATTACAGCGGAAGATATATGGAGAAGAAGTGTAGGGAGACTGAGTGTTAAAGGGGAAGATATTTATGGAAGAAGTGTAGGGAGGCTGGGTATTACAGGGAAAATATTTATGGCAGACGTTTAGGGAGGCTGAGTATTATTGGGGAAGACATTTATGAAAGAAGTATAGGAAGGCTGAGCCATAAAGAGGAAGGTATTTGGATAAGAAGTGTAGGAAGGCTTGGTAATAAAGGAGAAGATATTTGGGGAAGAAGTGTAGGGGGTGAGTATTAATTGAGAAGATATTTATGGACGAGGTGTAAGGAAGGCTGAGTATTACAGGAGGACATGTTTATGAAAGAAGTGTAGGGAGGCTGAGTATTAAAGGGAAGATATTTATGGAAGAAGTGCAGGGAGACTTAGTAATAAAGACAAAAATATTTTAGAAAGAAATGTAGGGAGGATGAGTATTACAGGGGAAGATATTTGATTAAGAAGTGTAAGGAGACTGGGTATTATAGGGTTAAGAAGTGTGGGGAAACTAGGTGTTACAGGATGGTAATGGGAGGACGAAAAGTGGCGGCAGTAGGTATTAGAGTAAGATAATTGAGGAAGTAGTGTTGGGAAAGCAGTTATGACAGGTCGGTTAATAGGGGAAAGAAGTATGAGGGAAAAGATATTACAGGATTATTGAAATATAATATATAATATAGCCTATATTACAATAATAGGTAATGGGGGAAAAGTGTGGTGAATGTAGATATTGCTGGAAGGTGATGGGGGAAGACGTTTAGGGGAAGTAGGTAATGGGGGGAAGAAGTCTGGGGAAGCTTTAGGATGACTTTCTTCTCTATATGTTTTCAACACTTATGAGATTTACATATGTTACTAGGTTCGTGTGTGTGTGTGTGTGTGTGTGTGTGTGTGTGTGTGTGTGTGTGTGTGTGTGTGTGTGTGTGTGTGTGTGTGTGTGTGCGCGCGCGCGCGTGTGTGTGTGTGTGCGTGTCCGTGCCCGTGTCTGGTTGGAATTACCGTTAGGAATATTGGTTAGAACATTGTACTTAAAGTTTAAATTGTTCTGTTTCACTTACAGTTTAAACTTTAAAATACGGTTTGAAGTTTTAATATGAAAGAGTATAATAAAAAAATTTGGTAATGTAGATAGTGTGAAACGGATCGAAGATGATGATAGGAGAGGCAGAAGAATGTACTCAAATGTCTATTTCAGTTATGGTGAAAAATCGTGCCTCTCTAGGATTGCGTGATGTCAATCTTTAGATAAATATATTTCAAACCAATACACTCTATTTGTACTCTACGTAATTAATTGCGTCTCAAATTACCTCTTTTTTCGGCCAAGAGAAGTTACTTTAAGCAAAACACATAAAAAAATTTTGTTTAATCCTTAAAGCAATTTGTTTCTGAGGGATGATTTTTCCTCTAAAAGTTCATTCATTAAGCTGACCAAATAAACAAGCCTGTTACAGCTGGGGAAATGCCTTCTCCGCACCCTCTTTATACACTGCAGCTTTCTTTATTAAAGTAAAATTCAATAAAACGAGGGGCGTCGCGTTTCCATCTTAGCCTCATTACGGTCCCCCTTTGTGCCGAGATTTATCAGACTCGCGCTTTTATTTTTCTCTTTTATTATTGTCTTTGTACCATATTTTATTTGAATACATTATGTGCGAAATGGACGCGAACTCTTTGCAGAGCTTCGAAGCTTAAAGTTGAATATTTGTATCCAATATATAAGTTAACATAAATATAAACTGTATATATTTAGTTTGAATAAATAAAACCTTTATACCACAAATAAAGTTTTTTAACGTCTTATTTACATTTCGATTGCACAGCAATCATCCTCACATGTAAATTACATAAACAAACTAAAAAAAGGTTGATGTGCAATCCAAATTTTCGTAAGCTGTTAAATAAATGTAAAAAATATTTGTGACATAGAGGTTTTATTTATTTAAACTAAACACTACGCCACAAATGATTTATATAGTTATGTATATTTTTAGGCCTGTATATGTATATTAAGACCGCTCTGTGTCTCATAAGATGTCTAAATAGTCATTATTTTTATAATACATGTCAAGTATTGTTATTTCATTGTATTTCTATTTTTCATTCGTTTTTCCTCTTGTGTATACTTTTATAAACATCTAGGCTTTTAGCCTTTTACATGTTTTCCTTTTTCAATTCCCTATGTTAGTTCACACTCGCCTTATATATATATATATATATATATATATATATATATATATATATATATATATATATATGTGTGTGTGTGTGTGTGTGTGTGTGTGTGTGTGCGCGCGAGCGCGCGCGTGTGTGGGTGTGTGTGTGTGTAACTTATGCATCCTTAAATAGTTTTTTAAATAACTCTTCATTTATTAAATTGAATTATTTAATTTTAGATTTATGTAGGAGCAAAACTTTTCATAAAAAGGGAAGGCATGCAATATAGTTATTTCGTCTCATTTGACTTACAATAAGTGATATCATATGATTTCATAAAACAGATGATTTTATATTACAGGTTATGTGGTGGAACAGCTGTTTTATCGCATATGTTATGTTACTTTATTTATAGTATTTGTAATCATTTAATTTAAAGTAACCAAAATAGATTTTTTTTCTTCACCTAAGTAGGAACTCACTTTAATAAATTTTTCTATATATTACGTGTTTTCATAAAAGGCGATCCCTGTTTGAACAAACTATTTCATCCCTTTTTTGTACACGTAATATAGTATGTTTTATAATTCAGTATTATTGTTTATTTTACAGTTTAAATCTATCAACACATTTAAAATTCGTGTTGTAATTTAAATAATAACCAATTAATATTGTGTTGTAATAATATTATATAATGTATAACTACTGCGCTGAAAAATTGATATATTTCTCTTTTTAAATACCTTTGGCCGTCTAAATCTTATTGATATGTAAATACAATTTTTATTTAAAACACTGGTTAACTAGCATAAACAAAATACGTATTACGGAAAGTGCTCAATCAAATATACCATGTTCAAAGAGATTTTCGTCAGATCAAGTGAATATAAATAAAGCTATATATATATATACCAAAGCTCAATTCAGTATTTCATACCAAGAAAGACACAGTGAATTATTCCAAACAAAATTTTAAAAAAATTCAGTTGAAATATCATAAAATACCTTTAAAAAATACTATTTATACAAAAATAACACAATGCTTAATATCTAACTGTTTTCGAAAATTAATTATCATTTACAAAGAGCTAACACCATCAAGACTAGTGATCTAGTGAAGTGATAAGTAGATGTAGATCAAGAGGATCTATTTATAACATAACCTCACTTTACATCACACATAAAACTAGAAACTTGAGGTTTTTTTATAAATTATAATAGCCTATTATGTTTAGTTGTATTACAATATATCTACAAAGTAGCATTTTATAATAGATTCTCTTGGTAAAATAATAAAATATGCGAGTGTAAGCTTACCTGTGACAAATGAATTTGCCTCCATCAGCGTATAAGTATAATCACTATGGAAGAATCGCTAGGCTCATTGCGCGGCGTTGGATAAAGTCACTTTTTCGCAAGTACCATCGGACGACTGGAGGACTTCAGTAGATTACAAAGATCTCTGCTGGCGGACCACTACGTATAGTATGGTCCACCTAATCGTTGATTTGCTCACTCCTGCTTTCTCGTGTACTACCAGTTCTGAAAATATGTCACATATTCAGAATGTCCTATACATCAACAGCTTCTGCATCCGATATGTCTACACATATTTCAAGATTGTTTGATATTTCATACTGAAGCTAATTTATATATCGACCGTCTCATTCAAATCAGTGTTTGGAACGTCCTTATGTTCGTAGGAAAGAATTTATACTGACTCAACGCAGTCCTTCACCTCCCATCTCGCCTATTGCGATCTCTCAAAGCCAAGTGGTCGGTTAAGTGGTCACGACTATACGCTCTGAGAACATTAGTTACACTTCTGTATACTGACAACTAATTTAATTTTTAGTTTATAGTTTTGTTTTTATTTAATTAAATTTTGTAATCCTATTTTTATTTAAATTTATACTATATCCCAGACTCTCCCGTCGATTACTCCGTCATCTACCAGCCGAAAGTAAGCAGTCGGGCTATTATCTCGTTCTTGTGGAAACTTCCGCTAGGTTTCCCACTCCAAACCGAATCTCCCTTCCAGTTTCCTGTGCGAAGCGATTTTACACAGTGATTATACTATACTTTATTACACCTAAGATGGAGGTCATTTTTCACTTGAAGCATCAACTGAATGGTTTGCGTTAGTTGATTGTAAAAAAAACTTATATTTGCAGCTAAACTATAATATAGCTATATTGTAATGAAATGTATTATTAAATTGATCTACTGAAAACGTAATTATTTATAACACTTAGTTATAAAAAAAACTTTGATTTTATAAGGTTTTATGTGTATTAAAGTAAGAACGAATGTGTAATGTACAAGATTTTAAAATTTTAGGGCACAGCGCTAAATTTAACTATCCCATGTTCCTTAAAAAAATCTACTTTGCGAAGTAAATTTATTCATGAAAATATCGGTTCGTTTGGAATCTATTTAAATATTAAATAAATATTTTTATTTCATCGTTATTTTATACAGTTATAAATTACTTTTCTATTTTTTCAACTTTTTACGACAATCCAGTTTACTTAGATTAAGCTGTTTTCAATTTATAGCCCTCTGTGTTTCGTTCTATAGAATTACTGCTGGCGGGCGATTCGTTCGTTCTCGTATAATAGTTATACTATAGTACACTGTGAACTAATTTAGATTTTGATTTATAGTTTTGTTTTGATTTGATTAAATTTCGTCAATTTATTTCTATTGATGTTTATGCTGTATCCCAGACTCTGCCCGCGATGACTGTTATCTACCAGCAGAAAGTAAGCAATCGGGTTAGTATCGCCTTCATATGGAAACGTCCGCTCGGTCGGTTTCTCATTCCTTGGCTGCCGTTAGTAAACGTAATTTGCAAATAAAAACAAAACTAAACCTTCTAATTGAAACTAAATTATAACATAGCTATATTGTAATGTAATATAGTAATAACCTGTTCTACTGAAAAGGTGATGATTTATTATCACTGTAATGACTTTAAAAAGCATGACTTTTTACATTTGTGTTTGATTGAGAGAGAATAAATGTGTATTTTCAAAATTTTAAGTTTTTAGGGCATCAACGCCCAGTGAATTAGCTTTCCCATGTTCTTAAAAAATGTTTACTTAGCAATATAGGTTCGTTAATAATTGATTCAAATATTTAATATTTCTAATTTATCAATATTTTCTTACAGTTATTAATTACTTTCCTATACATTTCAATTTTTCTAACATTTTACGACTAAAATCTAGTTTGCTTTCATTGCCTCGATTCAGTTGTTTTCACTTTATAATCCTCTGTAATTTGTTAAATAGAATTGTTTTCTTCGTCAAACCTTATTTACAAATGTGCACAACTCAGACTTGTTCCTCGTGTCTGTCCCGTTTCACACAAATTCACTAAATAAATATTGTGAACACCTGAAAAGCCCGCTTTCTATTGAGGAAATATGAGAAAAATGACCTAGCATTGAACATGGAAAAATGACAGAATTATTTTCAGAAGTGTATAAATTGTTTTCTCAGGAACCAAAGGGCGCGTAATGAGGTTCAGATATGGAGCAGCTGTGGTTTCTCAACTGCCCTTTGTCCCTGTTCACTTTGACAAAACGGAGGTGTTATTTTAAAATTTGTAAAAGAAGAAGTGTTTTACGAAGAAGGAAATAGAGGGGTTTTCCAATTGTATTGCGTTTAAATAACATAATGTGTGTGTGTGTGTGTGTGTGTGTGTGTGTGTGTGTGTGTGTGTGTGTGTGTGTGTGTGTGTGTGTGTGTGTCTGTGTGTGTGTGTGTGTGTCTGTGTGAGTGAGAGAGAGAGAGAGTGTGTGTGTGTTAGTGATGGCGTGTTGCGACGGAACGACTCGCCCGCGCTAAGCACGCGCACACGCACCCCCTTGCAGGCTATCCTCCAAGTTCCGCCGCTAGGTAAAAATTTTGAAACAACCCGAACCCTGTGCAATGCTAGCCAAAATCTTCAGGAGAACCAGTCACTGGATTTTATAAAAAATCCTATCTCGCTGAGATTTTACCCTTAGGTTATCCGTTCCCGGGGAATGAATTCTTTTTAAGGCATTTTCGTCTTGGTCACAATATTATTTAGGATTGTATAAGAAATTTTTTGAATAAATATAATCACTGTTCTTGTTGCAAGTTAGTAAAACCTTTGTTTTTTTATTATATTTATATTGCATTTACATTACAGCACAGTTTGTAATTATTTACCAATTTAAACTCTTCTTGGTTTTAATAATATTTTTTTTCTTTAGTCAAAATAATTTTCTTTCCCTTTTTGTAACCAAATAATATTTAACAATACCTTATCTTACCTGTTATATTTAATTTAATTTAAAATTAATCCAATCTTTGTTATCTTTAAAAAACACAAACTTTACCATTTAAAGTTTTCTACAGTTCGGAACATCTACTTTTAATGCAAAACCTACTTTAAATTTACCCCACAGTATTTTTGAGAGTTGTAAATAACTTCATTTAAAACAGTTTGTAAGAACAACCCTTTCATTTTAACATAAATTCCCTTATTTTCAGACCAAATAAACACAACATTTAAAATCTAAACATTATTTCCAACAAACAATTTAAAATCAACATGAGAACAAACACACATTATCAAATTAACTCAGAAAATAAACTTAATACTAACCATTTAAAGTTTCGTTAACTCTTTTCTTACTTAAATTTACTCAGAAATCCCACATACTTGATTTTCAAAATTTAATTGCTATTCATAAACCTATTTGCAAAAACTCATATTTTATAACATCAATTATCTAAAGAAAATATTCAGTGTCCTCTGTCTAACAAATAAACTCACATTTTAGAACCTTATTTAAATTTTTCAACCAATTTTGAAATAACTTTTTTCATGATATTTTCCTTTATTACAGAGTTGATTTCTATTTAAAACAATCTTACGTTAAACGGTCTTTTCTTATGGTTTCATTTAATTCAAATTAAATTTTTTCAATTTAATTTTTAATATTTTTTCTAATTTGTTTTTAACTTTGAACCACAATTTTCAGTAAAGGTTTGTACTTTATATCAAAATATTTCTTTTACCTTTCACATTTATTTTAAATAATTCTTACTAGGATTTTTCTATTTTACTAGGTAGTGTCCGCCATTTTGATGACGCCATAATGACGTCACCACCATCTTGTTTCTTAACAAAGCCATTATCTTAAGTCTTTCACATTTTTGAAATTTTACTAAAATTCAAATTTTAAAATTTTAAATTTAATTATATATATATATATTTAATTTAATTGTAAATAGAGAGAAGCTACGTTCTGATCTTTTAGAGTTAAAGCTCATCCTTGTGATGAGTAAGTTGTACGACCTGATGGTAAGTTCTTGAAAACCGCTTTTGGGGAGTTTCCCCTCCAAAAGCATTTCTGAAACGCACAAGACTACATCTTAGCAACACACTCGAACTCCTTAGCCCTGCATTCTATTGTTCATGTACACTTTGAAACATTCGACACTTTTACAAAGCGGAGCGAAGCTACACGTCCGTCCTGCTCGAACTCTGGAACCACGATAACATTTAGTTCGGCCCTTCCAACGCATAACGCTTCCACCCTCGAACAACCCTTAACCAAACGCGAAACTGCTTGATGTGGCATGATTTGGACGCCGGATGCTCGTCATATCCTGTCGACCTTTCAAATCGTTATCCATACTGTGGTCGAAGTTTCTTCAAACTCCTTAATCGCTGTAACTTCCAAATTTAGCCTCCATTGATGTTTTTCTTCTCTACATTTTCCTCTTTTTTTCTTACTGCGTCTGCTTGAATGTGTATGGTCTCTCTACCATGGTTTTGACTTTTTATGCCTCTTTCGAGTTTATTAAGCCCTTTGTCCCTGCTAATGACTTTTTTCTTATTATTTTTAATTGCTAAAATTATTTATTCTTATGCTTCAGGCATTACACCCTGGCCTCATGCCTCGGCTCTATGAATTTAAATTATTTAAAATTTTTAAATTTGAACTTTTTATTGAAACGCTTAGTTGTCACATTTTACCCTGTTACAGTGTGTGTGTGTGTGTGTGTGTGTGTGTGTGTGTTGTGTTGTGTGTGTGTGTGTTTGTGTGTGTGTGTGTGTGTGTTTGTGTGTGTGTGTGTGTGTGTGTGTGTGTGTGTGCGGGAGAGCGTATTTAGTTTTCTAAAGGTCCTAGGATTTACGGTTATTTTGTAGGGTTTTCCTTAAACGTTTGCCTTTTCTGATGCCCTAGTGAAGAGTAAGGAACATCCATCAACCCGTCCCGAGAGCGATATCACCACAGAAGCTCAACAATTCTTCTTAGCCTCCTAAGAATATTATCAAGCTTCAGGACGTCTTCGGACACTACCACAGATCTTGCAGTTTCTAAGTCCGGGGCCAGAGATATCTTTATTTCTCCTTCATTTTCGTTCGTAAGCCGTCTTGCTGTGATAGAATAGAATTATTTCTCTCTTTCCCAAAAGGTGTCTAGTAATACACGTCATTATATAGCTTATGATTGACATTTTCTATACTCAACGCTTTTTCAAAATAGCACGCACCTTAATTGTCAAACCGACTTTGTTGTGCTACATATTGTGAAGCCCGAGTACCTTTCTGGTTTTTCAATGATTTAACGACTACGAAAGTAAACGTAGTTTTAAAAATATCAATACATTTATAGTTATTCAATCGCGTTTATATAGATCCTCATTTGTATATTTTTAATTGCATTACAAAGAGGACACGAAACTCGGGCTAAGTTAATACTCCCAAATCCTAAATTTCATTTATTCTCCCTTTTTATCGTCCTCTTTTTCCCTTTCCTTTTTTTTCTATATTTGGAGAGTACACATACAGAATATTCGCTCTTCGAAAGCAAGAATTCAGAATAAAAATAATTGGTTCGTTAATTTTAAAAGCACCTATATAATTCAATTAGTCTTGTTAGCTGGACAACGAATGCGGCGATTGTGGGCGGCAAATAGCGGATCGAAGCGCAAAATCGGGTCGCGTGTAATCTTATCTCTGTGTACAGAAGCATTAATATTACGCCCTATATTGATTTCGGAATGAAAATGTGCACGGATCTGTTTGTACTGGACAAAGTGGAGTGACGTCATCGCACGGAAAGTGTCTCAAAATAGAAGCTTTAGGAAGCTTTATTTTCCATAACATTAATAAATAATAGTATATACTTTCTCAAACAAATCGTTTGGAAAGCACGTGAATAATTAAAGCGGTTGGACCCAATGTGGGCACTCCTTGCAATAGCCTAATGTTAGATAATATCTGCTAAAGCTCGACAAAATGCATTAGATTGATAGATATATATAATTTTTTCCCTTTGGCACTTGGCTGTGTGTGTGCTCCTGTGTGTGTGTGTGTGTGTGTGTGTGTGTGTGTGTGTGTGTGTGTGTGTGTGTGTGTGTGTGTGTGTGTGTGTGTGTATGTGTGTGTGTGTGTGTTGTGTGTGCGTGTGTGTGTGCGTGTGTGTGTGTGTGTTTTGTGTGTGTGTGTGTGTGTGTGTGTGTATGTGTGTGTTGTGTGTGTGTGTGTGTGTGTGTGTGTGTGTGTGTGTGAGTGTGTGTGTGTGTGTGTGTGTGTGTGTGTGTATGCGCCCGCGCACGTGCGTTGACTTTGTGACTGAAGTTATTTTTTATATCACCACAATGAGGCGTATTGCAACATTACTGTCTGGCGTAGTCATCCGTGGGTTGTGCGCATTGCTCAACAAATGGTCATCTACAGCCCACATTGTTATCGTATTCCTTCGTCTTCCATCAGGTCTTGCACAGCTGAGAATAATAGTCCTGCAAACCAAATTTAGTCATAGACCTCACAAATACATGATGTCCACTATTTTGGATAGTACACGAGGCATCGTAACTCATTTTTGCTTTAGGATAAGCCCTGAGACGAAGGCCCTGGTGCCAGCCTGCAAGAGTCTTGCTACCTCACTGTGAGGCCTGGACTGGTGACCAGCCTGCCCCTTGGATGAATCGAACTCCAGCAAGACACTACGGCTCCAACCGCTTTCCCGGAAATACTCCGGACCAATAGAACCTCTGGAACGTCCAGGTTTTCCGTACATTAAATGCCCCATCTGATTAGTTTCATCAGGTTAGTGCAATCAGACCGCACTTTCGGTTGGTCTTATTTAAAAACGGGTCCCTTAAACTTGAAACTTGGCCCTAGGCAGGTTAAAATGATACAACAAAATTACTGCCTATTTCGACTGATAGCCTCAGGCGAAAAGTAAAATAACTTGATATCCACACAACCATCGTAATGTTCGTTGATACTTGTATAAGACCATAATTAATTGAGTGAAAATTTCAGTGCCAGTGCCGAACGATTGAAGCTGTAAGGTACAAATTATTCAAAATTGAAAACTGTTATTGAAAATGATGAAAATTGAAGAATTACGGTAAAATTTGAAGTTATGATCATATATAATAATTTCATTGTTCAAGTTGTTTATAGTGTTAGTATTTAAGATGATTAACATACAATTACTCCAAATCTTGTCTACAATAAAAATTAATACATACAAAAGTAATAAAATTGTATATTTTATTTGTAGTTTCTTTGTATTATTTTAAACGTTTTTACTATTAGAACATAGCTCAATATTCTTACAAGTTATATAAGTATTTTTCCACTTAACTTACATGACTTTTAAATCAGGAAAAATAATTTTAGCAAAAACGTATCGCCTCTAAAGCAGAATGCTACATAACTGTGCCATGTTTTACATCGTTGCTACAGAGGTTCTTATAATATTCGAATATTCCAGTTTCATATTGTTATATGGTTAAAGTCAAAGCTTGTATTCTGTTTCCAAGAGCCTTTAAAGCGGCCTTGTACTTTCTCGGAGCACTGAAGTACTTTGTATGTTCCTAACCTCATTCGGAAATCAGAGAGTATGTTTGAGACTAACTTCCGTCCAGCACCCGCGCTGCAAAACCTTACATGTCCCTTAATAACTTTGTAAATAAACGTCAGTGATTTTGCGCTGAGAGTCTTTTTATTGAGGTAAACCTATCTAAATTTGTAAAGATTTATCTGCCAGGAAAATCCTCTGTGGCCAACTCTACTGATTGATTTTACCTAACGTAAAGAGGTTCAGTGAGACAACAATATGACTACCAATAGAAGGGGAAATTAAATAAATGTTATCATTTGGTTATGTAGATGTTCAAAAATTACTGTCTTAAAAAACGTAATTATTATCTGTTATCCAGATAAATGTTAATTTAAAAAGTGTTTTTTTGGTGTATTATCCACAATAATAAAACTTTATGTAGACGCCCTAAAAGTGATAAATTTTGAAGAAAGATAAAGCATCACCTCATAACTTTTTCTCACCCACATAGCTTTATAAAATCACAGTCATTTTATAAAGTATATGGTTTTATATAATATAGCTAAATCTGCTTAGGATAAATTTTTTAATAAAACAAATCATTAAACAACAATTTTTAATGTCAATTTCTAATTAGGTACACAAAGTAAAATTTTGTTTTAGTGCCTATTTATTAAATAATTACAGTTAACATAAATAAAGTAATCTAACCTAGGCGTTTAAACAGCTGTTCTACCACATATGCTATTACTTAAATCATGTGTTTTATGAATGTAGCCTATACGTTATCACTTATTTTAAACCAATGGATTAAAATAACTATATTTCATGCCGTGCCCCTTTTGTGGCATGTTTTCGCCCTAATAAATCTGGAATTATTTCATTAAATTTGATTAATTCATTAATATTTGAAAACCCTATATTAACTTCAAGTTCCTCAACTTCAAGTAAAAGCTATATATATTTAAACTTGAATGGATGCATAAAAAGTATTTGATTAACGGTTGAAAGTTTGAACAAGGTATATGTAAGGAGTGTATGAAATAATAGTAGTAATTAAAAACAAAAAATACAATTTTTGATTTAAGAGCTTTCATCGTGAATATTTTTACTAAAATACAAATCTATCCTAACTGTATACTTTTGTTATATATTGTAACGAAATGGTCGGTTTTATAAAAACAATTTTGACTTTATAAAGTTCTTTACAGACCTACATATCCGTTTCTCCGAGGACGTCATAGATCAGAGTTCGTCAGGCTACAAATACGAGTCTATGCCAGTAAATCCTTCTGCTTTCATTTGGAAATCTGTCCAAATTCCACAATTATATAAAATGCACTGCCCCAACGAATCCTAAGGACGCGAAACTCTCCTACCTTGGTGATAATCTAACTTCGGAACCACGATTCCATGGGGACACTTTGGTGTTATTTCCATGGTACCAATATGTAAAAGTCGGAAACACATTCTGGTGACCTGCCAGCCACTGAGAGCCTACGGTTTTCTAGCTTTTCCAAAACTATTCACTACCAGTAGAAACTTTCCAAAATTACCTCTTCCGGATGACCCTACCTATTGGTCGAACCTGCAGGCAAGGGACATGGGTTTATAGCGACAAGTAACAGTTCAGCCTAACCAGCGATTACTCTGTGGGATAAACCCTCTGATATGCCTTTTCCCCACGTATGTCTCCACCATCCATTCACATTTCCACTCGGGGATATCGCAAGGTTGTATCTATGAAAAGTAGATAAAAAGTATATCTACCTCAGAAAGATGTGCTGCCGGCTGAGTTATCATCCTCGACTTCCATCGCCAGTTTTATATTCTTGGACGTTCTTCTCCTTAAGGAACAATTAGGCGACTGCATAGCACTATATATATATATTAAATATATTAAATATGGTGATATGTTTTCTTGTAATATAGTTAATAAAATAAAAATATTTCAAAAACATATTATGAACATATTTGAACATATATATATATATATATATATATATATATATATATATATATATATATTGTTCAAATTTTCAATTGTTAATAAAATACTTTTTATTAATTTAAATATATATTTTTTTTTTAATTGTAAGGGATGACACTTGATGCTATTACAATTTTTTTTCAAATATTATTTCATTAATTAAATTTAAGGAATTAATTTTGGTTCTATATGGGAGAACAACTTTTCACAAAAGGGGCAAGGTGCGCAATATAGTTGTATCGTCCCATTTGACTTAAAATAAGTGATAACATATGATTTCATAAAATGGTTGATTTTACTTTATAGGTTATGTAGTAAAACAACTGTTTTAACGAATGGGCTACGTTACTTTATTTATATTATTTGTGAGTTTTTTTAAGTAACTAAAACAAATTTGTTCTTTGTTGACCTAAGTAGGATTTGACTTTTTTTGGTTTATATTGGTTGTTCATGTAAGGTTATTTACGTTATATTTACTATACTTTTGTGTGCCAATTAATGTTTTAAATACTAATCTAATGCAGTCTGATGTATTCTAAGCCTGAAGTGGTATGAAATTAGCAGTCTAAATGTCGTTTTCTGCTTGAAATAAAGGATAATAGACTCCCATCTCAACCATATCAGAAATAGACTCTTTTCTTGATATCATGGATCGCCTACACACAGACTTTGACGAGTATTTGTATTCTTTGCATCTTTCAACTTGGCATAAAATATATCATTTCGCTACGCATTTTATCTACATTTCATTAAACGAACCTCTGATATATTTATATTAACAGAATCTTTTTAAAAAGCTTTTCATATTATTTTGTACGATTACATTTTTCGACCACTTCAGTGTGATATGTTCTTGTTCAGTGAAAACGTCAAATAATCGAACTTCGTCGATATGTCCGGTACAAAATAACCGGAAAGTAAACCCGGGGGAAACGAGAGGAGCTGAGTTTCATTATCCCGGAGCACTGAGTGTAATGAATCCCTGTTTATTCCGTTCCCGGAGCACAAATTAACGCGCGCTACACTCTCTCGTTGTTGCCTCATAATTACTCTTTCATTTTTTAATGATAACTCTGATTTGTAAAAGCATCGCGTTTATTTACAGCTACTCTGAACGTTAGTAAACCGTTAACCGTGGTTGTAACACAGGCTTCATGAGGTTTTAATAAGTGTGTCAACATTTGTACAAAGAAATCGGTACCAAAATAACATAATGCCTCTAGTCACAAAAACTGAACTCACTTGGGTCAACTTAGAGGCTCAACAGCTGCCCCCTTTTATAATCATCATAAATAAAGAATATTTAAAACTTAAGGTTTGTTATATGATATTATATATATATATATACATAATTTTAATAAAAAATATAAAGTAATTTAGTGATAAATAATAATTGAGCTGGCTTGTGAGTTAATGTTATAAATAAATAAATACACACGAACTGACAAAACAATATAATTTATTGCCAAATTTAGAGTTGTAGTTGTAAGTTTGTAGCAGTATCACTGATGATGATGACATAAGTCATTGAAACGCGTATAGCAATAAAGTATATTTTTTTGTAAGATTATGTGAAGATATTTGTTCAAACTACGTCGTTTCTTACTGCAGATTGTTTTTTTTAAACAACTCAATTTAATTCTGAAGTGAAACCGACTTTATTAATATAATTAGAGTTAAGCTAAGTACAATGAAAGATTTGGTACACCTCTTATGCACAGAGGTGACCAGTTGTTGTGAGCGTTATACATAGACTAAATCTTCTCTAAAGCTTTGTGCACAGAGATACTGTCTTTACTTATTGTAGGAGGTATGCATACCTATTTATGTCAATGGTTCTAGGCTCTATAAATGTGTAAACATTCTCTATTTAACAATAAGCTAAATTAGGTTACATAATTTATTTATACTTATTATTTACATAATTTATTTATTTACTTCGCAAATATAAAGCTTTCTAAAAGTAGGCTATTGTCTCAAACCACTAAGGTACGACTCTATAAAACCTTAATTCGGCCAGTCCTAACGTATGGAGCGGAAACGTGGACCTTAACCGCCGCGATGAAAAATCAGTTGACATTGTTTGAGCGTAAGCTTTTAAGAAAAATTTATGGTCCGGTTCACGATGTACAGACAAATGTGTGGAAGCTTCGATTTAATGCCGAGTTGTATTCCTTATACAAAGACGCAAATGTGGTTCATTTGATTAAAACGCGACGTCTAGAATGGTTGGGTGACATCATAAGAATGTCCACCAATAGAAATGCCGAATAAACTTTTACATGGCACTATGAATGGCGAAAGAAGAGTTGGCCGACCAAGAAAACGATGGCTACAGGACCTTGAGGAAGATTTAAGAGTACTCGGCATTACAGCATGGAAACAGAAGGCAAAGGATAGAAGTACATGGCGGAACATTGTTAAGGAAGCCAAGGCCCACCACGGGCTGTAGCGCTACGTAGTATTAGTAGTAGTAGTAATTTATTTATAATATTTAATTAGTTAAGTGGTCATGGGTAGAGGACTAAAATTTTTCAGTTCGATTCGCGTTTACGCCAAAGAATTTCTGTGTGGTTTTCATACCCCAGGACGTCTCTGCCTGTAGCCTTAATCCTGGCCAAAATACCTTCCTTTAAATACCGTATAACCCAAGAAGTTACCTCGTCTTTCCTTAGCTAAGCCCCATCGTATAAAATGGAGTAATGATTACTATTATTATTTTTTAAAATTCAATAATATAAAATGTACCTAATTCTATTTCGCTTGAAATTTTATTCATATTTTTTATCGAGTAATAAATTAATTAATTTATATTTCAATAAATCTAACTACAAATAATTCATTATAATGATAATATATATTCAAGTAGTCTAATTTTTCATTTCCTTCTATTAGTTCACACTCTCCATATATCTTGTACAAATTTTTAATCGTTAATAAAATATATTTTATGTATCCAATCAAGTTCAAATACATTTTTTTAACTTGTAATTAATGGCAATTGAAGTTAATACAATTTTTTTCAAATATCAATTCATTAATTAAATTTAATTAATTGAGTTTAGTTTTATATGGGAGGAAAACTTTTCAAAAATAAAGAGCAAGATATGCAATATAGCTAAACCGTCCCATTTGGCTCACAATAAGTGATAACCTATGATTTCATAAACACAGCTGATTTTATGTTATAGATTATGTGGTAGAACAGCTGTTTTAAAGCATAGGCTAAATGTTACTTCTTATTTAATAATTGTAATTACTCACTAAAAGGTTAGTAAAATGAAAAATTGTCTTTGTTGGCATAAATTTTAGGAATTGATTTTTAAAAAATACTTTGTATATATTACTTGTTTTAAAAAATTATGAAATTGGATTGAGTAGTGTTTTTCATAGTGAATTTAACAAAATGAGGAGCATATTTGTAATGACAACTAAATGACTATAGTAATGAAAGAGATCTACCGACGTCGACGGGTTGGAATTTAATCTAAAGCAGATAAAATTTGTAATAAAGATTTTCCTAGAGAACTGGTGCTGTGTTTCAAAGGTTGAAGTTTCTGAAACAATTTCCGCTCCTTTTCGTCAGACCTTCCTCAATATCCGTGTCAGCAGGACACAGAATTCGCTTTTATTTATTGTTTCAAGTGAGCCACGTTTTGCGACTGATTTTCTGCGGTTCGTTTTTATAGCTTTCGAGGTTCATTCAGAGCCGGAAAGGTCAAGCTTTCTGTTCAGGGAATTGGTGGACTCCCGTAATTGCATTAAGTTCAGGACTCATAGTCCTTTGGGAATTACGAAGACACGAAAATAGCAACCGAGATTTAGCTTCGGCTATATAGAGACTTGTAAAGAATCTTTAGAATGAAAAGCCGGACCATAAATACGTCAGTACCCTATAAAGGCTCAAAATGTAGTACATCCTTGAGCGGTTGTGTTCGTGTTACCAGTTTATACAATTCTAATACACTGGGTATCGTATATAACGGCATCGCTTAATACGACGTACCGGCTGTAACGACAAAGATTCCCGGCCCCTTAGTTCTGTAGTGCCTGTTCAATGCATTTTACATCACCTATAACGACATCGGTTAAAACGACACTCATTTCAGGTCCATCTAAAAAAAAAATCGAGTATAGCAACGGAACATTCTAGGATTCTCCGAACGGTAATCCTTGCAAACAAAGCTTTCTAAGAATCGTGATCCCCATTCCATTTCCGTTCCACTACAAAAATTATCAGTTCGAACTAGAGGTGGGCGAACCGATTCATTCAGAAGAACGGTTCAGAATCGGACGGTTCACTAAAATGAAGCGCTTCATTTGACCGGTTCATCGGTTCACTTGCTGTGGCCATTCCCGCCATTCCCATTGTAGTAACTAGTAGTAAGCATGCGATGAAGTAGCATTTGTCATTTTTGTACACCACTAATGCTATACATATTTGTATATTATAAGTAATAGTATACAATTTTTCATTATAATTATCGTGTTGTATAGCTTATAGTTAAGCTGCTGTTATTTCAACCAATTTACATACATACTTTTGTTCGAGCTTAGCTTGTAAGGTTATGTTAATGACAACCTCATTGTACCAATATAGATATAACTGTACAAACTGACCATTTTGTTAAAATAAGATTTTGTGAGTAATATTTGACCAAATGGCGCTCAACTAACATTTTCAAAAAATGTTATTCAAGAATACATTATAAACAAAAAACGGATGAATAATATTGACTAAAAGTGGCTTTATAAACATAACCACATTTATAGTATTATTTAGCAACATAGTGTATGTAGCACATAGTGTACTATAGTAAATATGTGTTTATTTCGGTACCGTTAATGTATAACTTGTGTGATATTAATTTATATTCTTGTAATTAATGAGTATCTATGTGATCACACACACTCGCAAATTTTAATTTATAAGTTATTATAAAATAATTCTTGAATTTTGTAGTCCATTACGTTCGGTGAATCTTATTAACCACTTAAACAATAGTTTATGATTATGCGAACTTTAAGTTTTGTAAATTTGTTAAAACTTACTTAGACAGAAAGTTTTTGATCGCTCGGTGGAACATTATATAAAATAATGTCGGTGTTATGATAGTTATAATATTAATTATCATTTTATATTAAATAATGAATCTATATGTGCAAATTTCTTAAGCTCAATTTGTAGAGCATCTTAGTAACACTAGCAAAATCTATTTTGTGTTGAAACAATACAACTTTGATGCTTTCTGTTATTAAAATATAATTATGAAATTTCATCTAACCCTGATATTATTTAGAGGAAGCACATTTCTTATCAACTTATTAAACCATTTAACATATTACTATACCAAGAATTGCTGTCTAAATTAAAAATTTACACATTATACCAAATTTTTTCTAACGTGAGAATTTCTTTTAGAAAAAAATTATTATGTGTTAGTTCTTTTGTTAAAGTTACTTCCAAATAGTAACACTTTAATGAGTTGATTGAAAATAGGCTGGAAATAATTTCTCATTTGTCGAAATAATAAACTACAGTAAAATATTTGCCGAATTGAAACTGTACGAATTCGGTTTGTATGTTAAATATTAGCATGACGAACCACAAGAGAAGACCGACTCACTAACTGAACCTTAGGTTCACTCCTTTCTTTGGTTCTTACTGAAGCGCTTCAATTGAAGCGCTTCAGAACAGAAAGAACCGGTGAAAGACAATTCTTTCTCATAGAACCATGGTTCACTGAGTCTTACTGAAGCGCTTCAAAAGAGAACCGGTAAAAGGCAATTCTTTTTAAAAGAACCGTGGTTCACTGAGTCTTTCAAATGAAGCGCTTCATTTGAACCGTTCATGAACCGTGCGCCCATCTCTAGTTCGAACTATACAGCCGAAAGTGAAACACGTATGTACGTTCGTAAAATGTCAAAAAGAAAATCTGTGTCACTGGAAGAAAAGTTTCACATTTGTTGCCGCCTGGAAAATGGTGAAACGAATAAACAGCTTTCTAAAGAACTCGGCGTTAGTCACACTACAATATCCACCATCTGGTCCAAAACGGAGACTATTAGAGCCTTAATCGAAAAG
>JBAIZL010000002.1:263128154-263168154 GCA_036971475.1 Prosapia bicincta
AATTTTATGTTACTACACGAAGACCCTTTATCCCATCACAAGTTTATGTTACTACACGAAGACCCTTTATCCCATCACAAGTTTATGTTACTACACGAAGACCCTTTATCCCATCACAATTTTATGTTACTACACGGAGACACTTTATCCCATCACAATTTTATGTTACTACACGAAGACCTTTATCTCATCACAATTTTATGTTACTACACGAAGACCCTTTATCCCATCACAAGTTTATGTTACTACACGAAGACCCTTTATCCCATCACAATTTTATGTTACTACACGGAGACACTTTATCCCATCACAAGTTTATGTTACTACACGAAGACCCTTTATCCCATCACAAGTTTATGTTACTACACGAAGACCCTTTATCCCATCACAATTTTATGTTACTACACGAAGACCTTTATCTCATCACAATTTTATGTTACTACACGAAGACCCTTTATCCCATCACAAGTTTATGTTACTGCACGAAGACCCTTTATCCCATCACAATTTTATGTTACTACACGAAGACCCTTTATCCCATCACAAGTTTATGTTACTACACGGAGACACTTTATCCCATTAACACCCCTAACTAACGTTCATCTCCTTTATGTATCCAACAAATGGCAATTCCAAGCTCTGAAGAATTCAACACCATTAGTCTTTTGAATGATGTTTTAAAATATTTCCTAAGAATAGTAATTCGCTACTGTTTATAAAATGAAAAGAAAACATAACAGAGGCGCGATTAGGAGTTGCCTAGGTTCCCGGAGGGCTCTATTTGGTCATGTTCTTGTTGAACGCTGAATAGACGTCACCTGCGGGGATTTGCGTGTCTCTTGCCTTGACTGCGTATACGTGCTAACAAGGTAGAATGGCATATACCTTTAGACGAGTAGGACTATATCATGAAGATATAAGAAAATAATTAACCATTATTAAAGAAAAGACGTAATGAGGATGACGAAAGAATAACATTCCGAAACTATTCAGATTCAGGGGGAAATATGGTCTCTATTACTCTGTACAGATGTCAGAATCCTTAGAGGATGTTGAAATAGCCTTGTAAAAAGCCATTAATAACACCGGATACCCTGTATATAGTATATTGTCTAAGCGTTTCAATGCGCTGCAGCATCTAATCAATAACATGGTTGAGTCATGTGAATCGAATGGATTAAAACTAAATACAAAAGGAGACCAAATGTCTGGTTGGCTAACCAATATTAGCATAGATAACAATGATCTAGAAACAACAAAGGTTTTGTTCTCTTGGATGTACATTGAGCTCGCGAAGGCTATGACTCCTCACAGGATAGAAAGTCTATGAGGTAAAGTACCTGTAAAACCACCCTGGCAGAACCTTACGGGAAAAAGAGGCGGGGCGAAATTGTGAACTTTCAACGAATGGGGTATATATAAATAGCTTTCGTAGGAGTTAAAGTCTCGGAGGTAAAGTACCTGTAAAACCGTCCTGGCACCACCGTACGGGAAAAGGAGGCGGGGTGATATTTTGAACTCTCACCGGTTGGAGTATATATAAATAGCTCTCGTATGATGTAAAGTCTCGGATGTAAAGTATCTGTGACGCAGTCTTGGCACCACCTTACGGTAGAAGGAGGCGGGGCGAAATGCTGAACTCTCGCCCCTGGGTGTATATAGTTTTTATTAAGTTGGTTTAATTAAAATCTGTAGGCGAAGTCTATCTCCGTCTCCCTTTGTTAGCTCTAAATCCACTTACATCTGGCCGGTGTCATATTGATTTCACAAAGGGAGTTTCAATGGGCTTCAGGAATTTCCCAATAAAATACTAGAGCCAAATGAAGCAATTGGTTTAAACTAAAAACAAAATTTAGCGATACTGTATTAATGGTAAATTACTTTTGTGTTTGCCCTTAGGGAAGAGAAAGAGTTCTAAATTTTTTTCATTTTGTATTTACATTTCGCCAATAAAGGTTGGAGCGTCTTCATAAAATAACATTGGAGATTGATAAGGTTAGAAAGGTTTACTAATATGTAGGACCTACTATACACAGATCGAAAAGTTAAAACCCGTATTGTGATAAACTGTAGGTACGAGTTTCCTCATATTGTACGGGATTGAAGCTTGGACCTTGTCGTGTGCTGTTGCAAACTGAATATGTGATCAAAAAGTGGCCTAATAATTATTCTAAAGATTCTCTGAATAAAGATAATTTTTAAAGCACAGTCTGGTGTATTTTAGGACTATTGAGAAATAAAAATAAATTTCACATGTTCTTGTCAATTATCTAGAGTAGATAATCTAAGGAACCATAAATAAAACCTTTCCGGCTTAAAGATTTGAGAAAATGCTGTGGAAAATAACAACCAAATAGTTTCATATCTATTTAAGAAGATATAAGAAAATTCTCGATGGGTCGTCAGACGTCACAGGTATTTTCTAATAAAATATACTTGGCAATGCCTAACCTTATTCGTGCTATGGCCCCAAAATAAAAACTTTGTAAATAGATACATTCAATTTCATTTACAAAACATTCAAGACTTTTTAATTCATGTAATGGATTACATACAACTATATAAAAATATGTGTTGTATTTGCATTTACGCATAGCAACATTACAACATACTTCATTGAAATAAAGCTGAATAGTATCCAGTTAGGATGCACGACGTAAACAGTTCTAGCGTTAATTGAAACAACGCCTCCTGAATCCATGTGATAATAGAAAACCGGGGACCACTTGTTTAAAAATTGGACTATACTAGAAAAACTGGTAATTATTTAATTTAGCCACGTAAGCAATTTTTTCTGAAACATTTTACCACCCGATGCAGAAACTCATAATTCCAAAAAATAAATAAATACATTTTCACTCACGTTCCAAATAATTACAATTTTCGAAGAAAAATATTCCTCCACGGTCACTTAAAACCTTAAAAGATCAATATTTTGCCTTGATTTTTTCACCTTAAAACTAGCCAAATGCCTCCAAAAGTACTTACCTTATTATTTACATTTTTACGTATTGTATTACATTTTAGTTGGAACTACGTATTTGGGCGCGCAGTAGCAACAGCGAAATGTACTACGTCTAGACTTACCCTATGAAGTATGCAGTCAGGATAGATTTTGTTGTAATTTTATACACCATTACTATATACCTATATTCAAATATACAAAACAAATCTACACATGTAAGGTATGAGATAGTTCGAAATATTTTACCGGCCGATGCAGTAACGCATAGCGAATATTATAATATAGGTGCATACTAATGTTGTATAAAACTACAACCAAATCCATCTTGACTGGAGTGTTCATTGGTATACACATGTCTAGACGTAGTGCAGAGCGTTGGTGCTACTGCCCAAAAACGTAGTCACAACCAAGATGTGATAAAAAATTAACATTCCGGGATAGTAAAAAAAATAAGTGACGGAGGGTGTATGGGTGAAATAATTTTATTCCAAAAGCGAAAGTGTTTTTAGTTTGTTGGTACTCGTTATGAATTTCCGCATCGGTCTGTAAAATTTTCCGAAATCGTGTACGTGGCTAAAGTAAACAATTACCGAAATACTTTTTTTCTATAAGTACCAAATCTATCCTCACCGGATACTTTATATCTATAGTCAAATATAGTATAGCATAGTGATCTTTATATATATATATATATATGTTGTTCAAATTTTCAGTCGTTATTAAAATACTTTTTATTCGTTCACTCTAGTTCAAATACATCTTTTCAACTTGTAGTAGATGGCAATTGATGTTAATACCATTTTTTTTTAATATCAATTTATTAATTAAATTTAATAAAATTATTTTTGTTTTATATGGGAGAAAAACATTTTACATAACACACAAGGTATGCAATATAGCTATTTCGTCCCATTTGGTTTAACCCTTTGTCGCCCGACGGTACTTAAAAGTACCAGCTATTTATAGATTTTTTTCAGACAAAGCGTGCGTTCTGAGCGGGTTGGGAGAAATAGGTTAAGCATATGATTTCATAAAACAGCTGATTCTATGTTATAGGTTTCGTGATAGAACTGCTGATTACGTATAGGTCAAGTTACTTTATTTTTAATAATTTTGTAAAAAGTAACTACAATTATAATTTTTTTCTACCTAAGTAGCAATTTTGACTAAAAGATTTTTGTGTAAATTACTTGTTTACAAAAAGTCCTTAAATTTATAAAATGTAATGAATGTTTTTTAAAACATTCCTTTAGGAGGATATTTTTATTTACAATTTTTTTAAATTTTAGGTGTGAAGACAAATTTTATTATTTTTCATTTCTGAGAACTATCTACATCACTGTGTGTTATATATTTTGTACAAATATATTATACTATGTTATCTTTGTATCCGATTTTACAATGATACAACCAACAAGTAAAGCACTTCAAAAATAGAAAGTAAGGTTAAGTTTAAGACATGAATCGGTTGTCCTTGATGGGAAATAATCATGGGTTGAATGGGCATGGCTGCTTTATTAAAAACCAATTATCGCGGCCACTGGGCACGTTTTTACTGAGTAAGAATACACGGATACGAGCGAATATTCCCCTGAGTGACAACCGTCCAATATCTGGCCGTAAATAAAGGAAATTGACGGTTTTAGAGCAACCCAGCTCTTCACTTGGCCGGAAGTACTACGCCCTAACGGCTGACCGAACGTCAATAACGGAACTTCATTTCCTAAATTACGGCCTTTCCGGTAAAACGCTATTAATTCATTACTGGCTAGTTAATAGTGTAGTGGAAGGTTATCACTAGCGCGAGGTAATGTGGCAGCGTTGCATCACACACCTTGTCACGATATGGATAAATAAATACTGTAACCTGTAACTTTAAATCGCAACCCTTATTCTGGGTTTACTAAAAGCACTATATATGTACTCATTCAACACGTGCGCGCGCATGTGCAGTAGTGTAGAGCTATAAACTATTTACATTTCTAAAGTGGAAAGCAAAAGAAATTATTTTTACCGACAAAAATGTTGAAATATATATGTATATATGAATTAAAATTTGCAACTTTTGGGCTGTACATCTTGAGGTTTCTACATAGGACAAACTAGGATAAACTACACGATACATGGTACTCATTAAAATTTTACATTCTAGCCCTTAGCAGTTGGGAACTTGGCGACACGCACACCATTAGAGATGGCCTTCCTTGGACGTCGGACTGTCGTTATCCAGGACCTGGTCCAGGGCTGTGGTGTTCGGCACTCATGACCTCAAAGCAGGAACTGAGTATCTTCGTGCTCAAAGTCTAGCTCTTTCGGGCAATTTTTCTTTTGCTCCCATCTGGTTGTCGTCACAACCTCCATTTTACAAACCTTAAATTGTTGCCATGGTTACCACAGAATATCATAAAAAATGCTCAAGGATTAAAAATGAATAAAAGGAATATTCTTTTAAAAACAAACTGTACTAACGGTATCGAACCTTGCTTCACAATAGGACAATGCGAGAAGAAAGCGAAAAGAAACTACAACATAATGCTAACGACATAAAAAAAGAAAGAGTATAAGTAGTAAAAAACAAAAATAATAAATACTCCAACACCTTACATAGAAAGGAATATGGAAAACTGCTAGGAAATTAGCTTTCTATTTTGCCACTTAATGTTGTTATTATGTATATACATATTTATATTAGTTGTAATTATAAATTTTAAAAACTAAAATAAACTTTTCTTTGTTGACTTGAGTAGGAATTTACTTTAAAAAATAATAATAATAATAATAATACTTGTTAGTAGTCATCTTTATTAGGAACTTGAGGACCGTAATGAACTCAGATGCTCAGGCTGGATTGTTCCCTGCTTGGCTAGTTGGTCAGCATTTTCATGTCCAGAGATTTTTACTAGCCTATATGTTGAACAATCTCTTCAAATTTCATTAACTACTGTTCAGCTGTTTAGGCGTCCAAAAGATACATACACTCATACATAAATAGTCTTTTGAACATTCCTAAGCCTCTGGGGCGGAGCCCTGCGGAGGGATCTACACTAAACTTCATAAGAACCATCCTGGGAATACGTTAAAAAATCCCTCCAAATTTCATTATCTTAGGGTCTGTAGTGTAGTAATGCATTAGGTGCATATATACATACATACATATACGCATACAAACATTTATTTTTATATAGAGAAAAAACTATCACATTATTACAAATAAAATAAATAAAGTAACATCACCTATTCGTTAAAACAGCTGGTCTACCACATAACCTATAACATAAAATCAGCTGTTTTATGAAGTCATATTTTATGACTTATTTCAGAATTAATAAATTATGGTATTGGAATGATATAACTTTATTGCCCATTTTGTGAAAAGTTTTTTCTCATATAAAATTAAAATTAATTCATTAAATTTAATTAATGAATTAATATTTGAACAAAAACTATTTACATCAAGTGCCACCGGCAACAAGTTTAAAAAAATGTGTTTAAACTTGAGCGGATGAATAAAAAGTATTTTTATTAACGCTTGAAAATTTGAACAAGATATATTTATTAGAAGATTGTGAACTCGTAGAAGGAAATGAAAAATTACTCTCAAAACAACACATCACAGATTACCAAAAAACCACAGGTCCATAATAACTAACACTTCAAGACAGGCAGTCTTGTCCATGACGCAGCATTAAATAATGCCGACCAAGTCCGAAACACGACTCTTACAAATATATGCTAGTATTGATATTTTTTCAAGTAAAGAGTCAACAGAAAACTACTTTTTAACGGCTTGTACACCATACAAACGTATATTTTTAATCCGAAATGGAGGAAATCTTGAACTCTTATTAGTCCCTGAGTTGGTTCTATGCCTAAAGAAATTATACCTGCGTTAAAATAAAGTTGTATATTACATTCACCCCTGCACATAAGGCCAGTAATGCAATCAGACATTTCTTTTAGGGATTGGTCATTCCAAAGGGACTTGCAACAAATTTATACTCCCTAATAAAATTTTTAAAAATTGTCCATTTTATACCACTAAAATCATTAAAACTATATGGAAGCTGATAATATAAGGGAATTAATTTGCTCCTAATTTAAATACGTTCCAAATTAAACAGAACCCAATTGGCATTAATTTAGGTACTTGTAGAGGTGATGTTTTTTTTCTGGAAATCGGGTTTAAACCACGCAAAAAATAACAACCTCCTAAAAGCAAATTTTAAAATTTCACTTTCACAAACTTCAATTTCTCAAAGAAATATTGAGTCTAGATCATAATTTAAGTTTTTCTTCATACATCCCATTTCACCTGTTCTATCAGATCTATGGTAATATATGAAATGTATTTTCCCGTAAAAACGCAATAGATCATTTGTTTTCAAATCCCAAACCGTCAGCGTTGATGTTTTTGCACAGATAAAAAAAAAACATTGATTTAAAGTAGGAATCTCCATGATTACATTGTTATTATCAGATCAAAAAGCCGACATGACCATCAGAATTGGTAGATAATGCTAATTATAGAGTAAATTATATGCATACCGCAGGAAAAATTTAATTGATTCGCATAGTACAATGGCAAATAATATTTTAGACTAAAATAGTAATTTATAAGAAATAAAGTATTATTTATGTATTTATTTGAAAATTATTTATTATTATTTTATAAGTTATTATAATAACATTGTCTATAATTAACTAAATTTCAATACTGCTCAAATGCCACTTTAAACACTTTCCGAACGGGGTATAGTACCTAAATATAGTACCTATCGAGCTGTTTTTACTCTTTCATCGTTGACTTATGCGGAGATAAACTCTAAACACTCTCCGATAAAAAATAAACAACTTGCCCTATCGAGACGATTTTACTCTTTCATCGTTGAGATTTAGGCGGAGATAAACTCTAAGCACTCTCCGAACAAAGTATACCCTATCCATGTGATTTTACTCTTTCATCGTTGACTTAAGGGCAAAGATAATCTATAAACCGTCTCCGAACACAGTATAACTTACCCTATTGAGGCTATTTCCCTCTTTTATCGTTGACATATGGGCGGAGATAAACTCTAAAGACTCTCCTAACAGAGTAAAACTCTGTTTTCGCCTTATCGAGGCGATTTTACTCCTTTATCGTTGACTTATGGGCGGATATAAACTCTATTATTATCCGAAGAGAGTAAACAATCTAGTACCTATCGAGCTTATTTTACTCATTCATCGTTAGCTTATGGACTGAGATAAACTCTAAACACTCTCCGAAAAAAGTGTACAACTTACCCTATCGATGGGATTTTACTCTTTCACCGTTGACTTTTGAACGGAGACTATCCACCGTTTGACTATCCAGGCGATTTTACTCTTTTATCGTTGACTTATGGTCGGAGATAAACTCTAAACACTCTCCAAACAGAGTATACAACTTACCCTATCGAGGCGATTTTACTCTTTCACCGTTGACTTTTGAGCGGAGATATACTCTAACCACTCTCCGAACAGAGTATACAACTTACCCTATCGAGGGGATTTTACTCTTTCACCGTTGACTTTTGAGCGGATATAAACTCTAAACACTCTCCAAACAGAGTATACAACTTACCCTATCGAGGCGATTTTACTCTTTTACCGTTGACTTTTGAGCGGAGATAAACTCTAAACACTCTCCGAACAGAGTATACAACTTACCCTAACGAGGCGATTTTACTCTTTCACCGTTGACTTTTGAGCGGAGATAAACTCTAAACACTCTCCAAACAGAGTATACAACTTACCCTATCGAGGCGATTTTACTCTTTTACCGTTGACTTTTGAGCGGAGATAAACTCTAAACACTCTCCGAACAGAGTATACAACTTACCCTATCGAGGCGATTTTACTCTTTTACCGTTGACTTTTGAGCGGAGATAAACTCTAAACACTCTCCAAACAGAGTATACAACTTACCCTATCGAGGCGATTTTACTCTTTCACCGTTGACTTTTGAGCGGAGATAAACTCTAAACACTCTCCAAACAGAGTATACAACTTACCCTATCGAGGCGATTTTACTCTTTTACCGTTGCCTTTTGAGCGGAGATAAACTCTAAACACTCTCCGAACAGAGTATACAACTTACCCTATCGAGGCGATTTTACTCTTTCACCGTTGACTTTTGAGCGGAGATAAACTCTAAACACTCTCCGAACAGAGTATACAACTTACCCTATCGAGGGGATTTTACTCTTTCACCGTTGACTTTTGAGCGGAGATAAACTCTAAACACTCTCCAAACAGAGTATACAACTTACCCTATCGAGGCGATTTTACTCTTTTACCGTTGACTTTTGAGCGGAGATAAACTCTAAACACTCTCCGAACAGAGTATACAACTTACCCTATCAAGGCGATTTTACTCTTTCACCGTTGACTTTTGAGCGGAGATAAACTCTAAACACTCTCCAAACAGAGTATACAACTTACCCTATCGAGGCGATTTTACTCTTTTACCGTTGACTTTTGAGCGGAGATAAACTCTAAACACTCTCCAAACAGAGTATACAACTTACCCTATCGAGGCGATTTTACTCTTTCACCGTTGACTTTTGAGCTGAGATAAACTCTAAACACTCTCCGAACAGAGTATACAACTTACCCTATCGAGGCGATTTTACTCTTTTACCGTTGACTTTTGAGCGGAGATAAACTCTAAACACTCTCCAAACAGAGTATACAACTTACCCTATCGAGGCGATTTTACTCTTTCACCGTTGACTTTTGAGCGGAGATAAACTCTAAACACTCTCCGAACAGAGTATACAACTTACCCTATCGAGGGGATTTTACTCTTTCACCGTTGACTTTTGAGCGGAGATAAACTCTAAACACTCTCCAAACAGAGTATACAACTTACCCTATCGAGGCGATTTTACTCTTTTACCGTTGACTTTTGAGCGGAGATAAACTCTAAACACTCTCCGAACAGAGTATACAACTTACCCTATCAAGGCGATTTTACTCTTTCACCGTTGACTTTTGAGCGGAGATAAACTCTAAACACTCTCCAAACAGAGTATACAACTTACCCTATCGAGGCGATTTTACTCTTTTACCGTTGACTTTTGAGCGGAGATAAACTCTAAACACTCTCCGAACAGAGTATACAACTTACCCTATCGAGGCGATTTTACTCTTTTACCGTTGACTTTTGAGCGGAGATAAACTCTAAACACTCTCCAAACAGAGTATACAACTTACCCTATCGAGGCGATTTTACTCTTTCACCGTTGACTTTTGAGCTGAGATAAACTCTAAACACTCTCCGAACAGAGTATACAACTTACCCTATCGAGGTGATTTTACTCTTTCACCGTTGACTTTTGAGCTGAGATAAACTCTAAACACTCTCCGAACAGAGTATACAACTTACCCTATCGAGGCGATTTTACTCTTTTACCGTTGACTTTTGAGCGGAGATAAACTCTAAACACTCTCCAAACAGAGTATACAACTTACCCTATCGAGGCGATTTTACTCTTTCACCGTTGACTTTTGAGCTGAGATAAACTCTAAACACTCTCCGAACAGAGTATACAACTTACCCTATCGAGGCGATTTTACTCTTTCACCGTTGACTTTTGAGCTGAGATAAACTCTAAACACTCTCCGAACAGAGTATACAACTTACCCTATTGAGGCGATTTTACTCTTTTACTGTTGACTTTTGAGCGGAGATAAACTCTAAACACTCTCCAAACAGAGTATACAACTTACCCTATCGAGGCGATTTTACTCTTTGAATAAATTGAGGCTCAACACTCTCACAATTATATAACAACCCTTACCTTTATAGTCCGTAATGTTTGGTCATATACTCTCAGACATAGTGTTATTAATCTCTAAATACTAACAGGCAGTCTCTCAGTTTAGCCCGCAGTCTATAATTGGTACAATTCCAATGTCACTCTAGGTCATGTTTCATAAATGTAAACATTTACGTATGCAAGAATCTTATTATATAACAAACTGTATATAATTGTACTTGAGGAATAACTTTGTACAAAGTATTACTAAGTCCTCGTCTAGCGTGGCCTATGATACACTTTTAGTATCTGTTTGCTCGACAGGCTTTGAAATACGTATGATAATTTAATGTGCAACTGAGGAAGAATGTGTAAGTTTCCAAAGCGTTAATCCAATATAGTTAGGTGGCGTGATTACTTAATGGATTACACCCCGTCCCCTGGAGCATCCCGCCCACGCCTTGCATTTACCTTCCAGCTGGGAAATATTTTTATGTCCTACGTGAAGGTAGACTTCAGTAGGGCTGTTTTTTTAATTTACACTGTTACATGACACAACGGGGAGAAATATAAACAATTCATCAGATGATTAAATGCTTCGTTATCGAGTTGAGTTTGGAAAATATATTTTGTCTATTCAAACTTCAAAAATGAATTTTAATTTCTTCAGTGGGATGCTCGCTTCGGAGGAATTATTCTTGTAATATTTTTCTCTGAAGATGGTTACATTGCAATCGATTTATATAAAAGGATTTAAACAAACCAATAAATTTAAAGATTTATGGTTTTCATTTAAAATAAAAAAATTTAACCACAGTTACTCCTAGTTATTATTATTCAAGAATGTAAATAATTCAGTTTATATTTTTGAGGCCAAAAGTAAACCTTAGTCTTATAGGCTTTTACTTGACAATTGAAACAAGTAGGCCTAATATTAAAAAAGTAAACCTTAGTCTTATAGGCTTTTACTTGAACAATTGAAACAAGTAGGCCTAATATTAAAAAAGTAAACCTTAGTCTTATAGACTTTTACTTGAACAATTGAAACAAGTAGGCCTAATATTAAAAAAGTAAACCTTAGTCTTATATAGGCTTTTACTTGAACAATTGAAACAAGTAGGCCTAATATTAAAAAAGTAAACCTTAGTCTTATAGGCTTTTACTTGAACAATTGAAACAAGTAGGCCTAATATTAAAAAAGTAAACCTTAGTCTTATAGGCTTTTACTTGAACAATTGAAACAAGTAGGCCTAATATTAAAAAAGTAAACCTTAGTCTTATAGGCGTTTACTTGAACAATTGAAACAAGTAGGCCTAATATTAAAAAAGTAAACCTTAGTCTTATAGGCTTTTACTTGACAATTGAAACAAGTAGGCCTAATATTAAAAAAGTAAACCTTAGTCTTATAGGCTTTTACTTGAACAATTGAAACAAGTAGGCCTAATATTAAAAAAGTAAACCTTAGTCTTATAGGCTTTTACTTGACAATTGAAACAAGTAGGCCTAATATTAAAAAAGTAAACCTTAGTCTTATAGGCTTTTACTTGAACAATTGAAACAAGTAGGCCTAATATTAAAAAAGTAAACCTTAGTCTTATAGGCTTTTACTTGACAATTGAAACAAGTAGGCCTAATATTAAAAAAGTAAACCTTAGTCTTATAGGCTTTTACTTGAACAATTGAAACAAGTAGGCCTAATATTAAAAAAGTAAACCTTAGTCTTATAGGCTTTTACTTGACAATTGAAACAAGTAGGCCTAATATTAAAAAAGTAAACCTTAGTCTTATAGGCTTTTACTTGAACAATTGAAACAAGTAGGCCTAATATTAAAAAAGTAAACCTTAGTCTTATAGGCTTTTACTTGACAATTGAAACAAGTAGGCCTAATATTAAAAAAGTAAACCTTAGTCTTATAGGCTTTTACTTGAACAATTGAAACAAGTAGGCCTAATATTAAAAAAGTAAACCTTAGTCTTATAGGCTTTTACTTGACAATTGAAACAAGTAGGCCTAATATTAAAAAAGTAAACCTTAGTCTTATAGGCTTTTACTTGAACAATTGAAACAAGTAGGCCTAATATTAAAAAAGTAAACCTTAGTCTTATAGGCTTTTACTTGACAATTGAAACAAGTAGGCCTAATATTAAAAAAAGTAAACCTTAGTCTTATAGGCTTTTACTTGAACAATTGAAACAAGTAGGCCTAATATTAAAAAAGTAAACCTTAGTCTTATATAGGCTTTTACTTGAACAATTGAAACAAGTAGGCCTAATATTAAAAAAGTAAACCTTAGTCTTATAGGCTTTTACTTGAACAATTGAAACAAGTAGGCCTAATATTAAAAAAGTAAACCTTAGTCTTATAGGCTTTTACTTGAACAATTGAAACAAGTAGGCCTAATATTAAAAAAGTAAACCTTAGTCTTATAGGCTTTTACTTGAACAATTGAAACAAGTAGGCCTAATATTAAAAAAGTAAACCTTAGTCTTATAGGCGTTTACTTGAACAATTGAAACAAGTAGGCCTAATATTAAAAATATAATAAGGTTAAGTAAATTCCGACTTAGGTCAACAAAGAAAAATTTTATTTTAGTTACTTTATAGTAAATATTTACTATTATATAAATAAAGTAACGTAACCCATGCATTAAAAGAGATGTTCTACCACATAAAATCAGTTGTTTTGAAATAATATGTTATCACTTATTTTAAGCCAAATGGGACGAATAGAGCAATATTGCATACCTTGCCTCTTTTGTGAAAAGCATTTCTTCCACATAAAACTAACATCAATTCAATAAATTTATATATTTAATAATTATTTGAAAAAACTGTAATGACATTATGTGCCATTCGCTACAAGTTTTAAACAATGTATTTAAACTTGAGTGGATGAATAAAAATGTATTTTATTACGATTGAAAATTTGTACAAGATATATATATTTAATTATTTATTTAAAACAACATAGGTTATTCAAATACAAGAATATTTATTAATTTATATCCAAAGCTTTTCGTTGGTAAACAGTACCAACATCATCAGGAATGAAAATTACATTGTAAAATTACAGATTGTAATTTTCATTCCTGATGATGTTGGTACTGTTTACCAACGAAAAGCTTTGGATATAAATTAATAAATATTCTTGTATTTGAATAACCTATGTTGTTTTAAATTATTAAACAAGAAAACGTATTTTATATATATATATATATATATATATATATATATATATATATATATATATATATCCATAAAGTTATATGGCACATTTTAAAATTAAGGTTCACTCCATCTAATTATAACTAATGTTGGGTCTCCATAACTCGCACTACAGTCGAAATCCAGTAACGTCAGCACCGGCGCAGGCCTAGCCGTGCGTCGCAACGTAAACTAGCGTTACGCAATTATCTGGCAAATGATTTATGGCTGTTAGGTAGAACATGTGAAAGCGGCTTTTGTGGCTAGATTGCAGCCAGTTGTTTTAACAACATTGTGAGGTTCGAGTCCAATTGCCTTCACAATTATTTGCAAAAAATAACTTACCTTAACCGAGATTTTTGCACTACAATTTATGTGTCACACATTATGTTACGCAGTGGTTCTACTCTCTCTCTCTCTCTCTCTCTCTCTCTCCCTCCCTTCTCCCTCTCTCTCCCTCTCTCTTTCTCTTTGGCATTCGGGAGAGAAGATTAAGAAAGATATTTGTGCAGTTTTATGTATGAGAAATAATAATCTAATCATTTGTTATCAGACTTGCATAGGAATGTTTTCATTCTCTTTGATTTAATATGCAGAACATTATCACCGTTATACTGAACTATTTGCATCCAGATTTATAAAAATATAAATATTTTAATAGATTTATTAACTAGTCAATACTATTTAATAATAACTTTATTTTAACAGTGTTCAGTAAATTTGTAACATAACCTACTTTTAAAACAGTTCTTTTACAACATATCATAGCAACGTGTAACATACAATCAGCTGATGTATGAAATCATGACTTATGTTATAACTTTGAGGTGACTCATAGTAACCTGACGGCAACTATACTGACGCGAAATTGTGTGTATTTATCATCCAATACGTTTTTGTAGGCGTTGTTATAGACGTTTTCTTATCAAAAAAAGAGAGGTAATGCATTTCATTTTTATCCCTACTAGGTTCCTAGATCTACAAAACTGTATTTTCATTTTTGTAGAATATTATTTTAAAAATCTTACAAATTATTATTTTGCACATAATAATTACTCAACAATCCTTGTGAGTAGTGTTGAGTTTTACTAATAATACAATAACAATAAAGTAATTATTAGAAATAAATAAAATCTCCACCAACTCCCCAACTCACAGATAAAATACTGCAATTTTATTGGCACCGACTTATCACTGTGCCGACGCAGTATATACAACTCGGTACAAAGTTAGCGGTTGACAGAAATAATGTGTGCAGGAATCAGAAGCTTTGAGTCAGCAACATGCAGCCTGTGCCAAGCCAACTGTCAACCTGGCTTTCGTTATTTATTACAGTGTTTCTATTAGGCAATTCTGTTTACCTTCGTGAGGGCAATGAAATTGTAACGTTAATTCGTTTGCGCGCCCAAAATAGTTACCTCATTTTATAAAAATAACTTTTTAAACTACCTTTTTGAATTGAAAGTTTTCCTCCACAAATTTAAATTAATTTTTTTCATATAAAATACTATTCCTTCTTAATATAATACGTTATAAACGTAATATGATAAAGTTATATATATATATATATATATATATATATATATATATATATATCGATTTTGTCGTTGTATTACGTTTAGTTTAATTTTATCTTTAGCTTAATATAAACAAAATTTATATAATAATTAGTTCTACTTCCTTTAGAGATTTTTAATTTAAAAATCCTTTCACGCTTACTAAACGTTCTCGAAAAAAAGGTTGTTTAACAAAAAGTACTATAAAAACGTTTCTAATTAAATACAAATTCTGAAACTGATTATTTATGTTTACAAGACCTTCTCGAATATCATATTAAAATATTAGACAATTCGGATCACAGATTTATTAGTTTTGAATTATTAAAGTGGAAGTTTTTTTTAAGACTACAAAAACCGTGACTTTTTTCTGTTATGCTTTGATATAAAAATGAAATTAAAACTTTAAAAATTAAAAAAACTTAAAAACTGAAAGTAATTTTTTTTAACAAAAAGTACTATAAAAACGTTTCTAATTAAATACAAATTCTGAAACTGATTATTTATGTTTACAAGACCTTCTCGAATATCATATTAAAATATTAGACAATTCGGATCACAGATTTATTAGTTTTGAATTATTAAAGTGGAAGTTTTTTTTAAGACTACAAAAACCGTGACTTTTTTCTGTTATGCTTTGATATAAAAATGAAATTAAAACTTTAAAAATTAAAAAAACTTAAAAACTGAAAGTAATTTTTTTAATAATACCAATCAATTCAGAACAAAATGTTGATTTTTTGTTTGTTTTTATTTGATAAAAATTGATAGCATAGTTTAGAATTTATGAACCTCTAAACTCGTCTCTCCAAACGACAGACGCTTTTGTTATGGACAATAACCATAATATTTCTTACGTCGACCATAGTCCGTAATTTACCTTGTCGAAACCAAAAATTCACTCCAAGAAAGCACTCCACTTACGGGATGTAAGTTTCTCCTATTCATAGTAACTGGGGTTGATTATGAATTTTATTTGGTGCTAACTAATTCCAGGTACGTTTCCTTGTCTTTCCTCTTACAAAATGTACCCACTTTATGGCCCTTATTGTGATCAGATCTATTCTAGGCACGTGACTCTGCACACGCTATGGCATCCCTCTTGCTCTTAACCCTCACTATGCTCACAAACCTTTTCTACCCTTCGGAGACGATAATTTAGTTATAAGAATGTATAGCCGAAAATAATTGGATAATATCAAACCAAGCCCAAAATATTTATTTATAATTATAATTACATTTTTTTTCTAACAAAAACTTAGCGATTTCAAGATTTTCAACATTTTTTATAATATTAAATACACTTGCACTTGATACGATTTTCAATCAATAACCAATAGATTTTCTTTCCCCAGAGAGTAGGGAAATTTTTGAAGTGCTACGCGCAATACAGCTTCACTATTTAGTAATGGCTCTTTTGTTTCATCTCTTTCAGTCCTTTAGGCATTGAAAGCTTATTCTTAGCTTTTCCATTGTAGTTCTCAGTTCTCGCCACAAGTTCTATTATCTACTTGTTATTATTATAAATTGCATGTTTTACTGTGATAGCTTACGCTGGTATTATAAATTTTAATTCTTGAACTACTTTTTTTGTATAGGAAAATTGTTTTCTGAAAATGTAGAAAATTAAAATAAAGTATTATTTTAAAAAGTTTTAACGGTTATAAAATGTGTTTTTGCACGATACTTTCGAAATAACTGAAACGAGAAGGAAATGAAATATTATTAGATTCATACCTGCAATCGTTATTTACGCCTTTAAAACTTTCTAGAACTCTTTTTATGCATTTTCCCAAAATAGCTATGATTATACCGAATGGGATATATGTTATGTTACGTCAGTCACAAACAAAATTCCTCTTGAGCGGGCGCTCGCGCATGTGTGTGTTTGTGTCGTGTGGGAGGGAGTGTGTATATGAGTGTGTGTGTGTGTGTGTATTTGTGTTTGTGTTGTGTGTGTGTGTGTATGTGTGTGTATGTGTGTGTGTGTGTGTGTGTGTGTTTGTGTGTGTGTGTGTGTGTGTGTGTATGTGTGTGTGTGTAGAGTATTGTGTGTGTGAGAGAGAGAGATAATGAGAGTGTGTGAGTGAGGGAGGAGAGAGTGTGTGTGAGAGATAGAGAGAGAGTGTGTGTCTAAGAATGAGTGTGTGTGTGTGTGTGTGTGAGGAAGAAGAGAGTGTGTGTGAGAAATAGAGAGTGTGTGTCTAAGAATGAGTGTGTGTGTGTGTGTGTGTGTGTGTGTGTGTGTGTGTGTGTTTGTGTGTGTGTGTGTGTGTGTGTGTGTGTGTGTGTGTGTGTGTGTGTGTGTGTGTGTGTGAGAGAGAGAGAGAGAGAATGTGTGTGTTTGTGGTCATCTCTGAAGCCATGATGTTTCCCGGAAGCCTCATCCAGAACTCTATAGCCTCGGTTTCCCCCATACATCCCTCCCCCGTAAACAAACCCAATGGACTGTAAGGCTTGCATTGTCGCAATGGTACATATCGATCACGACCGCTGTAAGACGAGGAGGAGGGAGTCGTAGGCCTCCTCCTTTCCTCCTCCTTCTCTCTTCAATCTATCAAACTATTGTAGGCCAAATGTACCATGTATTTGTCCTGACCACAGAGTATCTGTATTGGAAGCCTCTAGGTCGTACAATGATGTGGCAGTGGCAATGATGTAATATTTATAGTTTGTTAGTATTTAGTTGAATATATCGTTTTTCCGTTGAAATTGATACTTAATAATAACGTCCCATTTTGCAGAATAAAGTAACTAAAGGATTTTTTCTTCACTTTCAAGTTTTTCACTTTTTCAAGTACACAGTGATATTTAGTAATTACGCTTAGGCGATTAAAAGACGTAAATAAAGTTACACTGCAGACATCTTAAATTTAAAAATAGCAAAAATATAAAACAAAATGTAGCTCCCAACATACTACTAAACCTCATAGCAAAATATACATTTACATACAACTTTACGTTTGATTGCCCATCATCAGAGGCTTGACGTACAATTACGAGATTTATTACTCTGAATCATGGAACTATAATTAAAACATTATCACATGATTTAATATTCTATTGTTTGAGATGATGAATGTAAAAAGACAGGCTGTGTTACTCCTCCAATGATAAAAAAACGTTTTAACGGACATAATTTCATCTCACACAAAATTTTTTTAAATTTGTCTGCTTTATGAAATTTTACTGCCTAGGTTAGGTAGTGTTATATTTGTTAATTTACGTACAATAACCTATCCTTATCTCGCAAGTAAGACTTTTAAATTTCCCTGCTTTATGGAGTTTTTTTATTATCAAGTTTGGCTCATTTTGTCTTGATTTATACATAAAAATCTAACCTCATTTCGCACGTAAGTCTTTTAAATTCACCTGCTTTGTGCAGTTTTATAGTCAAGGTTAGGTTATCTTTATCTATTTAGATTACTCGTCAATAGACGGTTAGGTAATGTTAAGATTCTCAAGATGATAACGTTTATCATGGATTATCAATGCCAGGTTTAGATAGTGTTGTATTATTTAAGTAGATTTGAGAACATATCTTGTTCTATGCGATAGTCAACCGTATAAGTTGATTTACTCAGAGTCAATGAAAGGTTAGGTAATGTTAAGATTCTCAAGATGATAACGTTTATCATGGATTATCAATGCCAGGTTTAGATAGTGTTGTATTATTTAAGTAGATTTGAGAACATATCTTGTTCTATGCGATAGTCAACCGTATAAGTTGATTTACTCAGAGTCAATGAAAGGTTAGGTAATGTTAAGATTCTCAAGATGATAATGTTCATAATGAATATTCAGTGTCAAGGTTAGAATTGTCACATTGGTTTTAGTAAATGTGAGAATTACGTTTGTTTATATAATTATCATTTCAACAGAGAATGTTATTCCAGACAGTGTCAGTGTCAAAATTAGATAGGGTAAATTAATATTTACATAAATAGTAGTGACTCTGTAAAACATATATCAAAATATATACTTTGTTAAAATTTTTATTCTCTACTTAGCTAAAAACGTTAATTTGTAGTTGTCGTCTTTAACTCTTTTACATAATATTATGACCCATTTACTTTCCTCGAGGTCTTTTCGCAAATCCTTTTCCGTTCTGACGAATTAAATCACCTCGGGGATTTTATCCAAGACATGGTCACAGATCCGCTGAGTTAATCTTATTAAACTCCTGTGGCTTTGTGATGATAGAAAGCAATGTCGTAGGCTTTGGAAATGAGTTATATATATATATATAACCTAATTTATTTAAAATACGTTTTTCCTTTAGGTTATATATTTAATTACCTTTCCTTCTATAGTCTCACCTTCAGATTTCTAATTAATTAACTCCAATATCAAATTTAACATCACTTGCATTTATTCCTGACATTTAATACCAACATACATTATACAAAATTCCTTGATATTATTTAGTGACAAGATTGATTGTTTAACTAATATTACAATTACTAAAAAAGGTGGACTCTTGAGGGTTTAGGTTTTTATTACAATAAAGTTAATTCTATTAAACAAAATTTATCCCTTATTAACATTGCTGACACTTGGTCCCCCCCCCAAATACCTACCCTCTTCTGAAGTTCCTCCAAGACTCTCTACCGATCACTTCCTTTTCCAACCTCGCATCATTTCTCCCCTCTTACCTATTTTAGTTAATTTAGTCCCCACACCTTTTTACAAAGATCGTTCTCTAACGGTACAGTGTTATTATAACCCAGGTATTTTGGTCCTTGGAAAAACTTATCTTAAAATATTTGGACCCTCCTTTTGTTAAAGGTTTCCACAGCCCCTGTATCACTGCACTTGAAATAGAACAACGCTTAAGTATTTTGTCAGCATTTTAGTAACTATTCTTGTCCCTTTTGCTTAATATTTCTTCTGACTATTGTTCTTTTTTGATATCAACTAAATATATTCTCCAGCCTCCTACGTTTATGTTATAATTTATGTATATATATATATATATATATATATATATATATATGTGTGTGTGTGTGTGTGTGTGTGTGTGTGTGTGTGTGTGTGTGTGTGTGTCTGTGAGCGCGCGCGTGTGTGGGTCAATCTTAATAATGATAATGTTTTCCTGTTAAGAGCTTCTGGAGTGTATTAACATAAAGTAATTTACAGCAGGAAACGTTAAACAATTCAAGTATTGAAACGTTTCGCCTAAATACTAAATACATTATCAAGAACAATATAAAACCTATAAAACGTTATACTACTAACATACACAGTAAAATGATACATATGGATTATTTAATAGTGAATTGTACTTGAAGTGATGTGCTTCAGTATGGAAACATTTTGTTAAATCTATCTACTGTATTTATATTTCTATATATAAATATGTTTAAAATAATAAATTCATTTCTATTTTTGTATTTAGGAATAATTTACTAAACTTAGTTAATAAAGTTCTTGGAAATTTTTCGATAGAGTATTTCCAATAATATTTACTAATAATCAAAAGATAGAAACATCATCGTTTTAGATTTATAGGCCTACATTACACATTTCAAATTCTAAACTATATTCCTTAAACAAATTAAAACCCCCTTCAACATACACTTATCTACCGTATGTGAATTTATTTCTGATACCATATTGAGGTAAAGTAACCATTATAATATATTTTATGTACGTATGTCGTAAAAGTTTATATTTTGTGTCGTAAAGTAGATGGTTGTAAAGTGGGTTTCGTCAGAGGTTACGTGCATCGCTCGCTAGATAATGAATGACGTCGTTTTGGGGATTACGGTCCTCTGCTGTCTTTCTACCACAGTAGAGAGACTGAAGGAAACAGATAGGATGAAACCGAGGAGTCCAAGGGAAGAAGACTCCTGAGAGATAGAGGGCCAAAGAGTGACTTAGATCAAAGGTTTAGTTAAAAAAAACTTTCCAAGTTGTAAATATATGTTTCTTTTATACGTTTACTACTTATCGCTTCCATAATTAAAAGGTTGGGTGTAGAAAAACATAAGTGGGGAAAATAAGAAAGTTGGGATTTTTAATAAAGTCAAACAAAATCAGAAAAACAGGAGCAAAACAGGATTCTGTTTGGAAAAACCTTATTTCCAAATGCACAACCGCATTTTAAAAATGGGTGTTCATCTAAATGAATCAACACTAAATATTTGAAGCTAAAATTGATAGAATAGTATATTTTAATGTAAGGTTATAATATTGAAGATACAACAGTTTCAATCAAATTTAAAAAACATCGGGAAATACTCTGATGAAATGGAGATCGTTTACTAAGAAATAGTACTTTTTAATGCCCCCCTCCCCGTCTCGTCTATTCGATTGTATGTGTTTCTTGTTAAGTAAGTTTTACAAGATTACTATATGTTAATTATGGAATAGTTGTTACTTGAATCTCTACCGATACACCATGGCTGGTGTAAACGCGCTCTCTGCCAATCGTATAAAGAACTTTAACGTTAAAGCTTCACTGGTAACTCGGAAACTACAAGAGCCTCTTCAACAGTAAATCCAATATATCGCATTGGGTAAAATTATTCATGCCGTTTACTTTTACATTTACGTTGAATACGAATCAACTCCACGGGGAGTTTCAGTCTAACTCCACGCACTACGGAAGAAATAAAATCCCGCAGATATCATTTTTATGTAGTTATATTTTACGCTGTTATCTTTTTTTTAAATCCCTTTTTTGCAGACGCGCATAACGTTTGCAGGCAGTGAGTTTGGCATGTGGGACGCGCATAACGTTTGCGGGTAGTGAGTTTGGCCTGTGGGACGCGCATAACGTTAGCGAGTAGTGAGTTTGGCCTGTGCGACGCGCACAACGTTTGCAGTCAGTAAGATTGGCCTGTGGGACGCGCATAACGTTTGCAGGCAGTGAGTTTAGCTTGTAGTTCGCGCATAACTTTTGAGGCAGTGAGTTTTGTCATGTGGGACGCGCATAACGTTTGCGGGTAGTGAGTTTGGCCTGTGGGACGCGCATAACGTTAGCGAGTAGTGAGTTTGGCCTGTGCGACGCGCATAACGTTTGCAGTCAGTGAGATTAGGCTGTGGGACGCGCATAACGTTTGCAGGCAGTGAGTTTGGCTTGTAGTTCGCGCATAACTTTTCAAGCAGTGAGTTTGGCTTGTGGGACGCGCATAACGTTTGCAGACAGTGCGTTTGGCTTGTAGTTCGCGCATAACTTTTCAGGCAGTGAGTTTGGCTTGTGGGACGCGCATAACGTTTGCGGGTAGTGAGTTTGGCCTGTGGAGACGCGCATAACGTTTGCAGACCATGAATTTGGCTTGTAGTACGCATTGGTAAATAATTTGAGTTAAAATTATTGGATATAAATTTTCCTACCTAATATTTTGTTTTTATCCGCTCTCCGATATAAAGGACACTTACATAAACCTCTTTTCCACAATACTTTTAGATTTCAACAAACCTGTATTTTTTGTTTTGCAGATAAAGTAAAGAAGAAGTATGGCTCCTTGGGAGCGGGAGTTTCGGTTGTCCAGCTCGAGAGAAGCCATCAGGGCCTCGGCATCAGCTTGGCAGGTCACAAAGACCGGAACCGAATGGCTGTGTTCGTGTGCGGCCTCAATCCAAACGGATCTGCCTTCAAAACTGGCGGCATCGCGGTGGGGGATGAGATACTTGAGGTAAGTACAAATTGCCCGCACTGTTGAAATATAAAGTTGAAGTGCCTTCCTTAATACTTTACGAAGAAAAGTGTTATAAGGAAAGTGCTATTGTTACTGTTTGCATACTGGCAGATTCTTCGCCTTAGTCTAACGTCCTCAAAAGTTTCTCCCTATAATGCAGCACCTACATTTTTACGTAGTTTTTTATAACGAATCCTATTTCTGCAGGTAGCCATCTCTTTTCACTCCGGTTAAGAGTTGGTCCGCCTTAAGACCTACATTTTTACAACAGTTTAGTATTAAAACCAGTTTGTAAGATACACGTGTTCCTCTGTACGTTCATTGTGGAGAATTTATTTTTCTAATAATATATTCTACCCTCTGCAGTTCTAGATATATTTAGTAGTCTTGTTTTTGATACCGTAATCGTCCCTCTGTAGTTCACGTCTATGGAGAACTTGATGACTCAATCGTAAACGAATCTCTGTAGTTGTAGTCTATGAAGAATTATTAATTATTGATTACCAAACAGTATTTGTCCCTCTGTAGTTCTAGTCTATGGGGAACTTGATTATCAAACTCTACAAATCCATTTATATTTCTAGTGTAAGGAGAACTTAATTACCCAACAGCATTTGTCCCTCTTTAGTTTTAGTCTATGGAAAACTTAATTACCAAACTCTATATATCCATTTATATTTCTAGTGTAACGAGAACTTGATTACCATACAATATTTGTGCCTCTTTAGTTCTGATCTATGGAGAACCTAATTAACAGACAGCATTTCTCCCTATTTTGTTTTAGTATATGGAAAACGTAATTACCAAACTCTATATATCCATTGATATTTCTGGTCTAAGGAGAACTTGATTACCAGCCAATATTTTTGCCTCTTTAGTACTAATCTATGGAAAACTTAATTACCAAACTTTACAAATCCATTTATATTTCCTCTTTAGTACTAATCTATGGAGAACTTGATTACCAAACAGCATTTGTCCCTCTATAGTTTTAGTCTATGGAGAACGTAATTACAATACTCTATATATCCATTTATATTTCTAGTCTAAGGAGAACTTGATTACTAGACAATATTTGTGCCTCTTTAGTTCTGATCTATGGAGAACTTGATTACCAAACAGCATTTGTCCCTCTTTAGTTTTAGTCTATGGAAAACTTAATTACTATACTCTATATATCCATTTATATTTCTAGTCTAAGGATAACTTGATGACTAGACAATATTTCTGCCTCTTTAGTTCTGATCTATGGAGAACTTGATTACCAAACAGCATTTGTCCCTCTTTAGTTTTAGTCTATGGAGAACTTAAATACAATACTCTATATATCCATTTATATTTCTAGTCTAAGGAGAACTTGATTACTAGACAATATTTGTGCCTCTTTAGTTCTGATCTATGGAGATCTTGATTATCAAACCGTGTTTGTTCCTCGTTAGTTTTAGTCTATGGAGAACTTAATTACTATACTCTATATATCCATTTATATTTCTAGTCTAAGGAGAACTTGATTACGAGACAATATTTGTGCCTCTTTAGTTCTGATCTATGGAGATCTTGATTATCGAACAGTGTTTGTTCCTCGTTAGTTTTAGTCTATGGAGAACTTAATTACTATACTCTATATATCCATTTATATTTCTAGTCTAAGGAGAACTTGATTACTAGACAATATTTGTGCCTCTTTAGTTCTGATCTATGGAGAGCTTGATTACCAAACAGTATTTGTTCCTCGTTAGTTTTAGTCTATGGAGAATTTAATTACAATACTCTATATATCCATTTATATTTCTAGTCTAAGGAGAACTTGATTACTAGACAATATTTGTGTCTCTTTAGTTCTGATCTATGGAGAGCTTGATTATCAAACAGCATTTGTCCCTCTGTGGTTGTATATAGTTCGGCTTGGAGGAAGTAGATTGAGAGCGTTAAAGATGAAGAAGAGGCTGTACGACTTGCCAACGATAAGTCTTACGAGCTTATTTTATTGCTCTATATTCCAACAAGTAGTTAGACCTGTTCTAGAAATGTCTAGCCTACTGAAAGTGTAAGTACACTCAAAGGATCCAAATATTTTCTTACAGACAAAATATAGATAAAGTGTAACAGTTTGATTTCTCCATTTGCCTAACTATCCAATACCGTAACTGTGTAAAACAATTGTAGCGTAATGTTTAACATAAATAAATGAAACCTCCCAACCACAAATAACTTTCTTCTTTTATTTTAAGCCTTATGTACATTTCGATTGCATAGCAATCATCCTCAGAGGTAATTTACACTTAAAATACGTAAAGTTAGATTTACAGTTAAATACGTATTTTAACGGTAAATTACCACTGAGGATGATTGCTATGCAATCGAAATCTACATATGGTTTTAAATAAAAGTTATTTGTGGTTGAGAGGTTTCATTTATTTATGTTATCCAATATCGGATAAAATTTGTGCAATGATTGCGCGCTTGTAACAACTTCCGCGAATAAAATTTGCCCAATGATTGTCATGCACAGAGCGTACTGACTTCAGCCGACCTTGACTATACTCTGTATGTACTGGACACCACAGGACATTCAGTGTCAGTAACCGAGCCGGGCAACTTGTGTTGGATCTCTGCACAGGTAAGACGCTGTCAGCTTCTAAATCTCTACATCCAGGCTGTCAAGGTTTGTGCTACAAACCTAACAAGTAATGTAGACAAAAATGTTTTTAGAATCAATTCCTACTTAGGTCAACCACAAAAAAATTATTTTAGTTACTTTACATTGGATAATCATAATAAATATAAATAAAGTAACATAACTTATACATTAAAATAACAGTTCCACCTCATAACCTATAACATATAATCAGCTGTTTTATGAAATCATACGTTATTAATTATTTTAAACCAAAGGAGACGAAATAACTATATTGTATACCTTGCCCTTTTTTGTAAAATGTTTTTGCCACATATAAAGCTTAAATTAATTCATTATTAAATTATTATTTGAAAAAAATGTATTAACATCAAGTGTCATCCACTACAAGTTTAATAAAACGTATTTGAACCTATGTGGACGAATAAAAAGTATTTTATTAACGACTGAAAATTTAAACAAGATATATATAAAGAGTGTGAACTAATAGATGGAATTTTAAAAAAACAAAGCGAGGTTTGTCCTATGTTCAATAGCTCCTTTCTGTTTCATGATTCGTGCGTACAGTGTAAGCAAAGTTAATAATTAAATAACTACCAACACAGACTGCCAATTAATAATTTATTTTTTAAAACTCGTTTTATAATGGAAAGTGTAATTATGGAGTTCCCTAATTAGTGGGTATAAATGCACGAATTCTAAACTATAAAAACCATTGAAATATGAGAAAATGAGAAAATAAGTAATCAATCGTGAGTTGTTTTTCCTTACTGTATTAATTAACTAAATTTAAATACAGAAATTAATTCAATTTAAATGTGTATATATATATATATATATATATATATATATATATATACGTATATGTACATATATATAACTTATATGTATTTACACAAGAATCTTACTTAGTATATTTGCGAGTCGACTTTCGAGATCTATTAATTACGTGTTTTCATTTTCGAGCTTATTTTGAAACTAGCGGCTTCTTGTAGTTTTGCAGATGTGTCTACACAGAATGTACTAGTCACAAAATAAGCTCGAAAATGAGAACACTTAATTAATAGTTCTCGAAAGTCGACTTTCAAATATAGCGAGTAAGATTCTTGTTTAAGTATATTAAAGTGTAAGTGATAAGTGATTACAAAAAATCAGTGTTGCAATGAGTAAAAATATATCAAATACTAGAATTGTTTTGATTTATATATTTTTCAAAGCTTTTTTCTTACAAATGTTTTAGCATTTTCAGGAAAATAAATTTCAGCCTATTTTTTTTACAAAAATAAATCATATGTATATTAGTGATATATATATATATATATATATATATATATATATATATATATATATATATATATAATAATTTTTAACCTAAACCTTAAACGTAAAGAGTTAGTTAAATTTTCTATAAAAGGAGGACCCTGGCAATAAGGATTATAGGTTCAGAGGTCAGGATTATGCCCGTAGCCACCGGAAGGACGTGCAGCCCGGAAAAAGAAGGAACACAGTTTCTCTAATAAGTACGCGATGAGGATTTCCGCAACTCTCTAGTTAGCGGCCGCAGAAAAGACGCAAAGACGTATGTGCCGAAGGTCTGGTCCATGATGGCGTGTGGATTCGTGTTATTTACATCTGAATAATTTAAATTACGTGACAACACCTATTTTATTCACTATATTCGGCACAACGCAGCAATCAGCCGTGACATCTGGTCACGTAAATATCAAATAAACAAGAACGGGCATCATGTTAAACTACGAGTCAATTAGCGAAGCCGGAACTGGCGAGGTGTGCCTATTTGAATTTGTGCTTTTATTTGCTTGTTTATTTTACCATAATTTTATACCGCTTTTCTTGAACCATTTTAAAGAATTATCTGTTTATTGTATTGTTATTTAACCAATACTTACCTTATAAAATAACCGGTTTGTAAAGAGGCTGTGTTAGGCCAGGCAATGTATTACAGCGTTACCAACATAACTCGCTTGGATAAATATTTAACAAAACGTCGCGCATAACACTTGTATTTGGTTTCACTCTGTAAGTAAAACAGCGTTCTACAATCGTCAGACAAACAACCGTATTGGAATGTGTGGACTGATGGCTTGGCAAAACATTTTTGCTTTGAGTTGAAGGGTATTGTTGTAGTAACAGTATCAAATAGAAAAACAATATTTGTAGAAAGTAAAATTATCATTGGATGTTATTTTATAGCATATTTAAGTCTTGTTGGTCGAATTTATAAACTTTTGTCGTGATTTGATTTTTATCTCAATTTCAACTCATACAACCATTTATAAAATTGGGAGCCCTTGAAACAATTTTTTTGTTTACCTTTACATTTTACTGTATTTAATTAATAATCTTGAGAATTTTTTAAGTAAATATGGTTTAAATTTTATAAAAGATATTGTTAAATACATATTAAAAAATTCCTTAAAAGTAAATAAATCGTTTTTATTGAAATAAATATTTTCTAAAAAAAACAGATTTATTTCTCTCGCTTCGGTTTATTGGGAACGTTTACATATAGAATAATACTAATGGTTAGTGGTTTTTAATGTGTAAATATATATATATATATATATATATATATATATATATATATATATATATATATAATCAGAATATACATATATATTTAAGATTAAATAATATACACTAATACAGGAATATTGAATTTATTGAATAACATACTCAAAGCTTTTCGTTGGTTTGAGGATGTTGGTAATGTAAACCAACGAAAAGCTTTGAGTATGTTATTCAATAAATTCAATATTCCTGTATTAGTGTATATTATTTAATCTTAAAAATATTCTAACAGGAAAACATATTTGGTATTCTATATATATATATATATATATATATATATATATATATATATATATATATATATATATATATTTATATATATATATATATATATATATATCTATATATATATATATATATATATCGATCGGGGTCATACTCTGAGTTCGAAATTTGTTTCGTGCGTGACGTGGATTCTCATTGGGCAAAATAATTTTTAAGCTACTCTTTCTTTTAATCCTAGTGAATGAATCCCTTCGCATAAGTCGGAGATTCTTAAGCTATACCAACATAATCAAAAATTTGCCTCTGTGATTTATGGATTATCAGGACAAATGCTGGTCTAACTGGGAATTGATGTATTTGCATAGTAGGCCTACATCAAAGTTGACTCTTACTTGAGTCCAATGTAAATCTGCGAATATGAACTTGAATATTTTCGAAAACTTGACCATATTGATTTTTCAGAAAAATCCACAGCTCATTGGATTACTGAGGTTAACCTCCAATATACCAATGTTTGTGAAATTACTTGGAATAGCTTTGGATGTTTAAAGTTTTCAACAAAAAATTCACAAATACATATATGTGTGTATATATATATATATATATATAATAAATTAAAAATATTTCAAAAACAAATACTTTTAATGATTATATTTATTCAAAGCTTATCGCCGATAAAATAGTATCAGCATCTTCAGGAAAATAATTATCTAATAAAATATTTTTACAAAATTTTGGAGAATTTTGTAAAAACATTTTATTAGATAATTATTTTTCTGAAGATGCTGATACTATTTTATCGGCGAAAAGCTCTGAATAAATATATTCATTAAAAGTATTCTTGATTTTAAAATATTTTTAATTTATTAACTATATTACAAGAAAACATATCACCATATTATATATATATATATATATATATATATATATATATATATATATATATATATATATATATACAGAATTTCGACAACTGATGACGGTTTTTCAGCGAATTTTGACAGGCCATTGGATTTCTGAGGCTCAGAATCTCTTATATACCAATTTTGGTGAAAATCTTTGAGTAATTTCCGAGAAAAAAATTACAAATGTACAATTATTAGTCGTTTAAGAATGTTAAGATATATATATATGTGTGTGTGTGTGTGTGTGTGTGTGTGTGTGTGTGTGTGTGTGTGTGTGTGTGTGTGTGTGTGTGTGTGTGTGTGTCTGTGTGTGTGTGTGTGTGTGTGTGTCTGTGTTTGTGTTTGTGTTTGTCTCGGCTTTTCGTCCAAGATCATAAACTACGTTTGTAGAAGAAATTACTCTAAATTTAAATTAAAACAACAGTTACCATTGAACCCATCGAACCGTTGAACCCTTTCGGAAATCGTCGGAATAATTCGTTCAGCTTATTTGAATCAGGTGTCTAACGCAAGAGTATAGGGTCTCCTGGGAAATACTAGAGTAGATACCGCCAGAGAAACGAATACAAGCGAGCAGTAGCGTGGATCGAAGTACTGAAAGAGCGGTGTCCAAAATGAGAGGGAGAAAGATGTTGTCAAATTAGCAACCAATTATATACATATTCAAGAAACATTTCATATAAAAATCCTTTTGTCATACACATTATTCAAAGCCTTTCGTCAACAAGTATTGTTAGAACCATCGAGAGCTTTGTCTCTTGTTAACCTACAACTTTCGACGTTTAAAATCTGACGTCATATATCCATAGGTCGTTCATTTCTAAAAATGTTTTTGAATTCCCAAAACGTCCCTTTTTATCTCCCTTTTTATCCCTGCCCACACCCTAAGATATATCGAATAGACACTAAGAGATGAAGATATGTCTTAGAGATGGAACCTGCACACTTTCTGCCTCCACTTTCACATCGAGATTTTATGTTCCAACTTTAATTATAACTATGATAAACCGTCTTTCCTTATCTCACACGTACAATAATATCATTATTCAATTTCTTCTATATTAGTTCACACTCTCCCCATTTATACCTTGTTCAAATTTTCAATCGTTAATAAAATACTTTTTATTCACCCACTCATGTTCAAATACATTATTTTAAACTTGTAGCGGATGACAATTGATGTTAATAAAGTTTTTTAAAATATTAATTCATACCCACATAAGCACACGCTCACGCACGCACACACACGCCCACACACATACACCCGCGCGCTTCTCATCACGGTAATGCTATTTAAAATCTTATATATTCTGCTTTGAGTTTACTTGTTCCATTTCCCTTTCTTTTCGTTTTACTTCCTCTACTAATTATTTCCTTCTTTGCTTCCCCTATGTGTTTCTGTTGCCACTGCTCTTTCCGTCATAGCATCTTTTCCCTTTCTATTCACTCATTCAAACCACTCTTTTAAAGCTTTTAGTCATAATATCCAGGTTTCAGCAAAGTAAATGTTTTGAAATTTCATTGACTTATATTGTTGCTTGCTCTATACTTTCAAAAACTTTGATATAAACACGTTTCTAAGGTTTAAGCAGAAGAATTGATAAAGGAACAACAGAGGACAGGATGTATGTCAAGTGTAGAGCTGGTCCACATCGACGTTTTCTGGCCACGGGATGCCATAATTTTCCGCTATTTTCGTTCCAGGCGATCTTTATATGCTTTCCTTAATCCCACCTAGTTCCATTGAGCCTACGTAGACGATTATTTACCACCCCGATCCTCTCTGAATAAGTATATTCAAGTAATCCGTGTAACCACGTAATCCCTTAGGGCCGAGTACTTGTTCCTACTCCCTAGATCTACCAGGGAGTTTCATGCTCTGCCTATATTCCCTTTATTTTCCTGTTATTCGTAGGCACTAACATTGAAATAGTACTAACTTTCTCATCGCATTAACCCTACAAGAAATATAATATAGTAATAACATAACATGGCCTAATGTGAGATCAATATAGCGAAACGTCATCACTTGCCTTACACGATGTCTGATTTTTAGATTTAAATAGAATATAATTGTATCCAGTACGAATAAAAAGTTGTTAGAACCTGTTGGTTGCCTTTTAAACAGAATTCTCTCATTAGCTTCCGATGCTTATTGACATACGCAGGTGTTTGATTGGGAGTTAATTGATAGGAATTTTACCGGCAAAACGTGTTAAGACTATTGGAACTACGGCGTTAATTATTCTTTAACAACCTGTTCGATTCGCCTGTAATTGAGCTCTGTCTGTCTGTCTTGTCTTTACGCCTCATATAATGATATCGAATATAAAAATACTTCATAAAAAGTATTGGAAATATTTAACCTACCGCTGTGTCATTGTTTTTAATGTAATACTTTTTCAATTATTTTTCTCCCTTTGTTAATGTGGAGAAATCCGGAGGTTGCAGATAAGACTGTGAACCGAAAGGAAATCGTTTTCCTTCTACCTGTTTGTAGATTTTTGGGTGAGTGCGCACCAAATTGTTGACGTTTCTAGTAAGATGTTTACGTCGCGATATTAGCGACCACGGGACGGGTTGGCAGTGTAAGATTCCTTTCTCAACATCAAGTAACATGTCAGACTAAAGGTTCATCAGAACTGTGGGCTCTCAAGGTCTAACTAATCTGGCGGTCTTACCCTTAGAAAAGGTCAACCGGGAGGATCAGACCCTATTTCACTACCTGAACCGAACTAACCACATGGGGTATTGAAGGTACGGGAGGTCTTTCGGAAGGATCCACGCGTCGTGACAATAGACCCTGGTGCCAGCGTCCCAGTTAGGAGTCGTGAATTTTGAAACAGAAGAGTATGGCAAGAGTACCACCCTCTTGGCTCCACCTAAAGAAAACCGAGATAGATTCTTCATGTTGGGAATACCTCCAGTGTAGCATATGAAGCCTCTAATCCTACGAATCCAACCTCAAACTAGTTACTAGGCCGTAACCTCACATTCCTGGTGATTAGTGACTAGGTAAGAGTAAAAACGACATGTTGATCCTCCGGCACTGGATGTAGGTATAATGTACCGTGGCATGGGCAAGGCAAATCTAAAGTGACACAAGACAATAATACTCCTCTCCATACATTAAATATACCTTGCATTTTTCAGTGGATCCCTGCTCATGTCGGAATTGAGGGTAATGAGTGTGCAAATGCCCTTGCAAAGGAACCACGTGACGAAGATCACCCTTTAATAGTCACTTATACAGATGTCAATGCTCGCTATTTTATCAAAGCAACCATCCCCGATCTTAACTGCCCAATAAACCTCTCCTCTCAATAGCTAGGCTACGTAATGGACACTTCAATGGCATGAAGATATAATTAACTAATATAAAATCTTATCCCATTTGCAAGTACTGTCCCTTAATCACAACTAACTCCAGATCATCTTTTTGACTGCCAAGCCATTGTCCGTTCCGCCTTCAACTTTTGATCACCACCCATTAAAATACTCCATAGCCAACGGGCTCTAGAACTGGCAGATCGTATCATCAGGACTTTTGGAGGAATCTGACATTTTTGAACAACAACATTTACTCAAACAAAAAAATTAAAGAAAAACTTTGTGTAGTATAGTTTGACAATAATAACAGTCAATATTAGTTTTGCTTCCTAGTAATGTTGGAGTTGAATAAATTTGTTTTATAGGTGAACATTTTTCTGGTTCAGTTAATTGGTTTGGGGGTTCACGTGGCCCCTGTGCCCCTCCCACGTACGTCCCTGGCCTGAGTAATCTGATGGAAAGATTAGTAACCTAAAGGTCCTAGGTTCGATCCCTGCTCTAGACTTTCTGAATGCTTTTTTATTCTCAAGGTCGACTAATACTGGAGAAATATTAAGTAGATATGATACTAAGAAGCAGTTAACCCGAAGCCCTCACCACTATTACATTTCTTCAATACTATATGGCCCAATTAATGTAACTCTATCATTCGGTATCTCACAATGTATCTATCTCTCTTTGGCCATATTAATAGTAGAGTCATTTTATTTTATTTTTAATACTATTACCAATGTGAAGATAAAACTACTTTAACTCTCCTTATATTATTTTGGGAAGCACGCTGTAGGAAACAATAAATGCTGACAGATTAACGTTTCAAGCCCTTGTGACTAAAATTATCATGTTTTGACCCTAACATGTAGCTGACAACATGTCAGTCCGTATGTCTGACAACACCCACGCTGTGAGCTCCAGAAAAGTGCAATGCATAACTATGTCGAGTTATGATCATGGGCTGGAGAGATAAAAATAACCTTGAGCTACTGTGATAGTTTTGCCGAAATTGAATAGTATGAAATTTGTTCTATTTGTTTTACACTATGACTACTAGGTGAGGATTTCTCAGGTGTCTGACGCAAGAGTATAGGCTCCCCTGGGAAATACTAGAGTAGATACCGCCAGAGAAACGAATACAAGCGAGCAGTAGCGTGGATCGAAGTACTGAAAGAGCGATGTCAAACATTATGAGAGGGAGAAATATGTTGTCAAATTAGCAACCCATTATATACATATTCAAGAAACATTTCATATAAAAATCCTTTTGTCATACACATTATTCAAAGCCTTTCGTCAACAAGTATTGTTAGAACCGAGAGCTTTGTCTCTTGTTAACCTACAACTTTTGACGTTTAAAATCTGACGTCATATATCCATAGGTCGTTCATTTCTAAAAATGTTTGCATTCCCAAAATGTTTTATAAAGAAGCAGTGGATAATCTGGGTTTATTAGACCAGTACCTGGCTATCTAATGGTTTAGTGAGAATATTGGATCCTTTGGAGGAGGCAATCGGTGCGCTACGCTCATGTATCACTCTGCAGGAGCTGCCAACGAAATGTATCATTTGGTCGATCTAAAGTTATCTTTTCAATTTTAGGAAAAAATTTATTTACTATAATTATACCGTTTGTTCCAAAATAAACAGTACTGAAACAGTTATGAGATTTTATTTTATTTACATAGTTTTCTCTGCAGTAGTTAGCACCATGCCAGAAAAAACTAACCTCAAATGAAATATGTCAACACGAATATTCGGCAACAATCAAAAGTTAGCCCAGCTGATCGAGAAGGCAACTACAGCTGATTCAGTTTCAGTACTGTTTATTTTGGAGCATACTGTACATAGTAGGCCTACTTAAATAATAAAGAAACTTACAAAACAACGATTTAGACAATAATAATAGATTTGAATTCTTATACGTCCTACATTCAAAACTTTTTACCTTAGCATAGTTTTACAAATTTATGACAGGACTGATAACAGTTTTACATCACACTGCTTAGAAAATAGTCATTTTGTGTAACGAAAATGCCTTTCCGGTACTTTCGGTAGTAGTTATAAATTGTACTATTCCTTTTTTGTATTTTCAATTGATAATTAGAAATGTACACCAGATAGGCGGAGACATCACCTGAAAGGTGAGCACAATTGTAGAGACAAGAATTTTCTTTAGTGTTGAAAGATTTGAACAAAAATTAATTTAGTCTCTGAATTTACAAACGATAATCTTATTTAGCCTATTACTTATAAAGCACAAAAGAGATGCTCTACAATTCAGACAAGCTTATCTTGCCTACTCCACAAACTGCGATGGGCAAAGCGTGACTATCACAAGCTTGTACTACAATCTGATAGTCATACTCACAGCCCTCGGTGAGTAGGTCTCACTAAGTCCTTCGGGACACACGTGACTCGATGGCGATGGTCTCCCATGTAAGCGCGCGCGTTGGCATCCAAATGTTCGCATTAGGTAATAAACGTACGCTAAAACTAGCCGCACCTCTTCTGCATGCGTAACAACTTATTACCGCTCTGAGGTGGTCTAAAGTGAAATTCTACTCCTAGAGTAGAACCGGCGACTTAACCGATCGCCCGGAGCTTCGTCACAAGACTTCCTTATTCGAAATGAATCTGACCTAGTTAAGGTAATTACTTTAGTTTTTGTTCCGTAAATGCAACTGTAGCAATACAAGCGATGATATCGCTCTTATATTGAAGTTTGTACGATCGAAAAGAAGATCCAACAATTGCCTAATCATTACGATTATTACAGATTGATTTCAGAATAATCGTTCAAAACATACATTTTTTAGGGCTTAAAACATATTGTAACTAATACAAATATTAATGGTATTAGATATAAACAAATTCAATTATTTACATTATTTTGTATAACTATCACACAATACACTAGAACCTCTCTAATTCGTCACCTTGTGTAATTCGTCATCATCACTGTCACGTAGTATAGGCGCCATGAGAAAAAAAATTACAAATGATACAAACATTAATGGTAATAGATATTAACAAATAAAATTATTGCCTTTATTTTGTATAATTATCGCAGAATACAGTATACCTCTCTAATTCGTTACTCTTTAAATTGCCGCCTTGTGTAATTCGTCGTCATTGTCACGTAGTATAGGCGCCATCAGAAAAAAATGTAACTGATACAAACATTAATGGTATTAGATATAAACCAATAAAATTACTGCCATTATTTAGTACAATTATCACAGAATATAGTAGAACCTCTCTAATTCGTCACCTTGTGTAATTCGTCATCATCACTGTCACGTAGTATAGGCGCCATCAAAAAAAAATGTAACTGATACAAACATTAATGGTATTAGATATAAACCAATAAAATTATTGCCATTATTTAGTACAATTTTCACAGAATACAGTAGAACCTCTCTAATTCATCACTCTTTAATTCGTCACCTTTTGTAATTCGTCGTCACTGTCACGTAGTAGGCTATAGAAAAAATTTCTTCAGTACAAAAAAAATGATAGACTTTTATTTAAAAGTTTATTTACTTTTATTTAAAAAAAAAAAAAAACGTAAATAGATTTAATATACCGTATCTTTTCTTGTTAGTCTTATATTTCTTGCAAGGTACTACAATATTTTTTTTACATCTTTTATAAATATAGAGTAGCGTACTGTAATTGTAATTCCGAACTATACTGCAGACTGCTAGTGTTTTTCTAGTGTTGTTGAGTTTTCCGGCTAACGTAAATATTGTAAGTACAACATTAATTAAAACCTTTTTACGTATTCATGTGCTAACTTTACCCACAATTACATGTTAACTTTACGACTTCCGTATTTTTGTTTCTCGAATTCGCCCCCCTCCCCACGGCCTTGAACGTGACGAATTAGATAGGTTAAGAGCAAAATTAAATGAGTAGCAACGATATGTAACTACACAACACGAAAACCGTTCATGTTTCTTGCCCGTTACGAAAGTTCAACCTAGCAACTTTCTAATTTTATTTGCGACACATCTGAATAATTGGACTAATGACAATCCGAACCGTCGACGAAAATTATGGGGCAAAGAGTGTTTTCTCCTACCGGTTCCTCAATGCTATCAATTTTTTCTTGAACTATCGGTGGAGTTATACTGCATTTACTCTGCTTTATAGGATGATCCAGGTATTCCAGCTCTCCTCCCTCTGTCCTTACGCAAACTACGTATTCCTTATTCGTTGATAACATGGTGGTCCTATATAGTTTAGGACATGCCAATTGGCCTAGTTTTCAAACCTTCGTCTTTACTATTACAAACGGTCGATGCACTTGCTTCCCAATAATAGTACCAGAAACGCACAAAAAAACATGTCAAAATATGTTTGAATCTTTTCTATTTTCTTGGGGCACATTTTTTTAAAAACTATTTGCTAAGTCGTTCGTCAAAATGTTATTTGACTTTTCCTTCTCTGTCGCAACCCTCTTTAATTATACATTCATGCCCGTGCTATAGGAGGAAGATGCCGTTTGGTCTTGTCAGAATAGGCTGTACATGGTCCTACAAGTAATTACCTTAGAGCTATCTGCATTTACCCCACCTGAAGAGGTCTACTTCAAGTAAGCGAAACTACCCACGCGTCGACATGGGACTATATACTCCCTAAAAGCCCCTTTTTCCTATGTTCCCACTAACAGACCTTTATATCGTTTCCTAATGCGCATCTAATTTTATCTACCTATCCTTGTCCTTTCGATGTACAAGGGGTTGTATCGAGTAAACCTCGATAGAAATCAGGTTTACTCCAAGCACGTGACCTTCCAGGAAAAAGTATTTGAACCCTCAATATATTTTCCTCGTGATATCTAAGGTTTTTCGGAAAATGTGTGTCTTACGCGCGTATAAAACACGCACAGAGGTGTACTCGCTAGACCTTTATGGCATTGACAGGGTCAACTTCAGGTAAGCAAGGCTAATCTGCTTTAATTCAACATGCGCCACCCACGTGCTTCTCAGCGCCGAGATAATGTCTGTACCCCTACAGGACATTACTTCCTCCCAAAACCAGAAGTCGCACGATATTATTAAACAAATTTAAAGCCCCTTCAACATGAGGAAATCAGTAATTAATAATATTTCTCAAAATTTATCAGATAAAAAATCCTAAATTGTTTGAGTTTTTTTTGTTTATATATACAGGAGTTTATTGGTTTCTTGGGGCAAAAGAAATTTGTAGGATGCACACACCAGAACTTTTAGTATAATACGGCATCCTTGCATACCCTTGACCCCATTTTCTACTTTATTGTGTTACAAACTTGTTAAAAGTAGAATGACGACTGATATTCTACATAACAGATGTGATAACAGATAACATTTGTGATATTCTACGTAACATATGCTATATTCTACATAACAGATGTGTAGTCTACATAACATATACTATAGTCTAGATTGCGGATGTAATATTCTACATAATAGATGTAGTATTACATATAAAAGATGCGATATTCTACTTAACAATTGTCATATTACACATAACAGATATATTACCGATAATATTTGTGATATTCTACATAACAGATGCGATATTCTACATAACAGATGTTATATTACACATAAAAGATGCGATATTCTTCGTAACGAATCTGATAATATGCATAACAAACTTTATTTTACACATAACATTTGTTGCATTCTACATAATAAATGTGATATTCTGTACAATACACGTGATATTCTAGGAATTTTAAGATAGAGATGATGGTCACTGGCATTGACCACTTACTTTATTCATTTGTTTATATTTAAATTTACCCTTTTGTTTTTATTTTCTTGTTTTAAAACCTATATCTTTTTAAATTTTTTTTGTACATTTTTCTTTATTTTATATTGTTTTAATTTTTCTATGTCTGTATTATACTTTCCGTATTATAAATGTTTAATTTTCGCAATGAATTTCAGTATTGTTTTATCTATAATTCATTGTAAGCAATAACCTTTAGAAAGAAACATAACGTGTGCGTTTTTAATATGCAGAGGTATTTTCGAACCCACGAGATGTTCTTCGCTTCTGTTACTACAAAACAAAGTATCCGGGCGTGTACCAAAGTCCCACGGATTAAAATAGCCGCCCTGTGTTGCGGGGAGTGAAAATGTTTTGTACCAACGGAGCCCAAGCACGTTAAAGCTTTTAACTGCGCCCCATTATGGCTTGATCCTATTGTGTGCTTTGGCAGTCGAGTAGGTCCGCTTTTTTTACATTCATTTATACGCTGTTAACGAAATTACGCCGTAATCCTGTTTAACGTTGCAGTAGGTGGCCACATCGCATATTATAAAGTGTTCGCTTACACGGATACGTTTCCTTGTACGTCTGTGTTGGGAATACTAATGGTTAAACTTTAAAGTGTTTGATTTCAATCACGAGCCACTTCCTGAGACTTTAACTTCCTATGGACGTTAAGACCATACTGAGCCCCGTTTCCTGACACAACAATCAGTACAAGTCAATACTTTCAATAACTTACTTTACAACTAAAGTAGTACTTATTAATATTTTTTAAATAATTTTATTTATTAAGTAAAAAATATTAAAAAATGTTGGTAACTTATAAAATTTATTACAACCTCTGTAAATAGCTCATAATTAATTTCCCCTGGTCAGAACATTCAACGATCTGCAATTTTCCTCATAAAATACTCTATTATCTCTAAATCTACGTTTTGTTTTCAAATCCCCATAAACCCCTCGAGGGGAGAGTTTTGGTTCTAGAGTACATTATTCCGTTTGCGGAGTTCCCTACTGGCTACCGGCATCACTACTCCTCTGGAGTATATAGTATATAGACATAGTTATAACTTAGGTGTGGGATATAACTTCCTGTTAATGGAGTACTTGGGCAGAGTCAAGTGCTATAATGATCGGTGTACCCCAATCAACAGTGTCAACAGATTTGTTCGTCTGAAACTGCATTGTTGACACCTCTCCCCATAAAACGTCATTGCTTTTCCTTCACTTACGGACTAAGAGTTTTTTCTTTTAAAAAAATGTGTTTACCATACGTTGAATTTGTTTCAATGCATATGCTATGAATACTTCGTTTCCAGAGTTCGCCCGTTTAACATTTTCGTTCCCAAGGCAACGCTGATTCGACTTTTCTCCAGAATAGCAATTGTCA